>JAKCPB010000098.1:0-104829 GCA_021442155.1 Cymbidium sinense | reverse complement strand
ATATAATTGATATTTGATACTATCCAAGGTATTTTTTTAAAGTATAGGGTTATAGGTTTAAGGTTTAGGGTTTAGGGTTTAGGGTTTAGGGTTTAGGGTTTATGGTTTATAATTTAGGTTTTAGGTTTAGGGTTCAGGTTTTTTCTTAGGGTTTAGGGTTTAGGGTTTTTAGAGTTTAGGGTTTAGGGTTGTAGGTTTAGGGTTGTAGGTTTAATGTTGTAGGTTTAGGGTTAGTTTTAGGTTTAGGTTTTTATTTAGTTTTGTTATATTTTATTTTAAGTTTATTTCATTTTTATTTTATTTAGGCTTTTTATTCTTATGTTTAATTTATTTATTTTAGTTTAGTTTAGGTTATTATTTATTTTATTTTAGTTTATTTTTATTATTTTATTTTATTTAATTTTTAGGTTTAGGTTTTAGTTTACATTTTATATTTATTTTTTTATTTTATTTAGGATTAGGTTTTTTAATTTATTTTCTTTTTAGGTTTTACTTAATTTAGGTTTAAATTTTTAGGTTTTTAGGGTTTAGTGTTTAATGTTTAAGGTATAGGGTTTTTGGGTTTAGAGTTTTAGGGTTTAGGGTTTATAGTTAGGGTTAAGGTTTAAGGTTTAGGGTTTAGTGTTTCTTTACGGTTTAGGGTTTAGGGTTTAGGGTTTAGGGTTAGCTTAGAGTTTTGGGTTTTACGTTTAGGGTTTTTTTAGGGTTTAGTGTTTATGGTTGTAGGTTTAGGGTTAGTTTTTGGGTTTAGGGTTTAGCATTTAGGATTTAGGGTTTAGGGTTTAGGGGGGTTTTTTTAATTAAGTAAACCAAGGTTTAAGTTAATTTAGTTTATTTTTTATTTATTTTAGTTTATTTTATTTTTTATGTTTATTTGGGTTTATTTTTTATTTTTACATTATTTTGTTTATGTATTTTAGTTTAGATTTTTTATTTTAATTTATTTTTTTTGGTTTAGGTTTAGGTTTCTGCTTATTTTTTTAGTTTAGTTTTTTTTTTTTATTTTTAGGTTTTTTTTTATTTTTAGGTTTAGGTTTAGCTTTTTATTTTATTTTTTTTAGGTTTAGGTTTTAGGTTTTTTTATTTTAGGTTTTTTTTAGTTTATGTTTATTTTAGTTTATTTATTTTATTTTGTTTAAGGTTTAAGTTAAGTTTATTTTAGGTTTAGGTTTAGGTTCTATGTATTTTTTGTTTAGGTTATTTTAGTTTAGGTTTAGGTTTCTTGTATTTTGTTTATTTTAGGTTTAGGTTTTATGTTTTCTTTTTTATTTATTTTTAGGTTTATTTTTTTAGGTTTAGGTTTTTATTTAGTTTTTATTTTATTTTATTTTAGGTATATTTTATTTTTATCTTACGTTTAGTTATTATTTTCTTTAGGTTTTTTTAGGTTTATTTTATTTTTTAGTTTAGTTTAGGTTTTTTTTATTTTTTAGTTTATCTTTTATTTTTATTCTTATTTTTTTTAGGTTTAGGTTTAAGTTTAGGTCTAGAATTTAGTTTAGGTTTTATTTTATTTTATTTATTTTATATTATTTAGGTTTAAGTTTATTTATTTATTTTATTTTTAGGTTTAATTTAGTTTAGTTTTAGATTTTTCGGTCTTTAGGATTTATGGTTTAGGGTTTAGGGTTTAAGGATTAGGGTTTGGGTTGAGGGTTTAGGGTTTACGGTTGTAGGTTTTAGAGCTTAGTGTTTAGGGTCCATGTTTAGGGTTTATGGTTTTAATATTTAAGGTTTAGGGTTTAGGGTTTAGTGTTTAGGGTTTAGGGTAAGGGTTTTTTTTTTTTTTTTTTTAAATTAAGTAAACTAGTATGTTTATATTTATTTAGTATATTTTTTTATTATAGTTTTTTTTATTTTGATTTAGGTTTATTTATATTTTATTTAGTTTAGTATATTAATTTGAGGTTTATTTATTTTAGTTTGCCTTTTTATTTAAGTTTATTTTTTATGTTTAAGTTTATGTTTAGGTTTATTTTTAGCTTAATTTTAATTTTATTTTATTTTTTAGGTTTCAAATTTATTTTTTATTTTTAGGTTTAAGTTTAGGTTTTAATTTTATATTTTTAAGATTAGGCTTATTTTATAGTTTTGGTTTAAGTTTATTTTTAGTTTCTTTTATTTTATTTAGTTTAGGTTTAGGTTTCAGTTTAGTTATTCTATGTTTAGGTTTAGTGTTTTTTAGTTTAGGGTTTAGGTTTTATTTTTTTTTATTTTTTTAGGTTTATTATTTAGTTTTTATTATATTTTATTTCAAGTTTGTTTTATTTTTAATTTAGGTTTAGCTTTTATTTTATGTTGGTTTTTTATTTTTTTGTTTAGTTTAGGTTTTTATTTATTTTAGTTTATTTTTGTTTTTATTTTTTATTTTATTTTATTTTTTAGGTTTAGGTTTAGGTTTAGGTTCATGTTTTAGTTAATGTTTTTATTTTATTTTATTTATTTTATTGTATTTTGGTTTAGATTTATTTATTTATTTTACATTTTATTTAGTTTTGGTTTAGCTTTTTAGCTTTTTAAGGTTTAGCGTTTTATTTTTAGGGTTTGGGTTTAAGGGTTTAGGGTTTACAGATTAGGTTTTGTGGTTTAGGGTTTATGGTTTAGGATTTTAGGGTTTAGGGTTTAGGGTTTAGGGTTTTTAGGGTTTAGGATTTAGGTTTAGGGTTTTGGTTTTAGGTTTAGGGTTCAGGTTTTAATTTACAATTTAGTTTTTTTGGTTTTTTTTATCAGAGAACAAATTCAAATTCAACATTTCTTCTTTTTTTTATTTAATAAATTTTTTATTTATTTTAATTTAATTTATTTTTATTAATGTTTATTTTTTTATTTAGTTAATTTATTTATTTCAAGTTTATTTATTTTAGTTTAAGTTTCTAATTTTAGCTTATTTTTTAGGTTTAGGTTTAGGTTTAGGTTTATTTTTTAGTTGTGTTTTATTTTATTTTATTTCTTAGGTTTAGGATTTATTTTTTAGTTTTAGGTTTAGGTTTAGGTTTCTTTTTTTATTTTTTAGGTTTAGGTTATAGGTTTTATTTGAGGTTTCTTTTTAGGTTTTATTTTGTAGTTTAGGTTTAGTTTTATTTTTAGTTTATTTGGTTTTCTTTAGTTTAGTGTTTAGGTTTAGTTTTTTTTTAGGTTTAGGTTTAGGTTTTATTTATTTTAGTTTAGTTTATTTTATTTTAGGTTTATGTTTATTTTATTTTGTTTATTTTATGTTTAGGTTTTTTTAGTTTATGGCTTAGGTTTAATTTTTTATTTATTTTTAGCTTTTATTTTTTGGTTTATTATTTATGTTTAAGTTTTTATTTTAATTTAATTTAGGTTTATTATGTTTTTATTTTAGGCCAAGTATTTATTTTATTTAGGTTATTTATTTTTTTAGTTTAGTTTAGGTTTTTATTTATTTTATTTTAATTTAATTTTTAAATTTTATTTTATTATCTTTTTAGGTTTAAGTTTAAGTTTAGGTTTTAGTTCATGTTTTATTTTTATTTTTATTTAGATTTTATTTATTTATTTTATTTTTAGGTTTTATTTAGTTTAGGTTTAGGTTTTTAGCCTTTTAGGGTTTAGTGTTTTAGGGTTTAGGGTTTAGGGTTTAGGGTTTAGGGTTTTAGGATTTAGGGTTTAATTCTGATTTAGTTTTTTGGGTTTTTTAGGATTTAAGGTTTAGTCTTGGGCTTAGAATAGGTTTAGGGTTCATGTTTTAGTTTAAGGTTAAAGGTTTTTGGTTTTTTTTTTCACAGAGAATAAATTCAGATTCAACATTTCTTCTTTTGTTTGTTTAATTTATTTAATTTAATTTATATTTATTTTAGTTTATTTTATTTTTTTTAATTCTTATTTATGTTTATTTTTTTATTTTTGTTTAGTTCAGTTTATTTATTTTAGGATCTCAAGCCATTTACAGTTCATGAGGTCAGCATATAAGGATGCAGCTTACTACCTCCCTCAAAATCAACAAGTCTATTCTCATAAACTTGGAAAAATTTTAAAAATAAAAGAAAAAAAAATAAAAAAGGAAAGAGGAAAAGAAAAAGGATAGAAAAGAGAAAATAAAAAGGAAAAATAAAAGGGAGTGCAAATAGACTTGGAGGAGGAAGTGGAGTCTGACATTAAATTCCACCCACAATTCATTATTCCATTTGAACATATGGGTAGGACGACCTGACCTCCACTAGGCAGAGGAAGAGGTTAGTTCAGAGGTAGTCCTAGGGGTGGAAAACCTCCTTATTGGATAGCTAATATAAGATATGTCCTAGTAACCAAGAGTACACCTGCTATCCATATAGACTTAGAATCTAGTTCATAGGATGAGTCTTATATGGTTGGCATAGCAGCAAGCTCTTCTCAACAGTAGATTCTCTTAGAGGTGACACTTGAGCCGGATAGCGATGAAGATCTGGCTCCAAAGAAAAGCATAAGTGTATCCAAGTCTATATGTGAAATAGTTAGGCATCAGTTAGGAACCTTAGCTCTGACCCCACTTTCCTCTCAAAAAATTGAGGGTTTGATATTTAAGGAAGCCCCTAAGTCATCCATAGGTGTGAAGACTCAGAGGTTCTTTCTGGGAGCATCATCCTCAAGTCAAGAAGTTGATGTAGAACTTGAGGATGATTCATATAATGATTTAATAGAATTACCTTTTGATTGGTACTTACCTTGTGTTCATAACTTAGCAAAATTAGGGTTAATCCTATATACTTGCTCAAAGCATAGGTCAGACTACTTCAAAAGAATATGGAAGAATAAATGCAAAAGCTCTCCATCAAGATCGGCTAGGATTGATGCAGTGGGTCGGTCGATGATGATAATTTCTACTTAGTCATCACCAATTATTTAGAATCTGATAGTTTCTTTTCAAATCACATTAACTCATATGACGAGCTTGCTTAGAAATGATCCAGATGATTTTGAAGTCAAAGATGTACCACCAGAGTTCAAAGAAGAGATCGAGTAAACCTTCGATGAGCTCAAAGAAATCAATTTAGAAATTGAAGAAGATCCATGCCCAATATATATCAATTCTTTGTAAAATTAAATTGAATTCAATGACTTAGGCTATTGACTGAGTTTAATGACTGCTTTTCATGGAGTTATGAAGAGATGCGGATTAGCTCCTAACTTAGTGGTCCATAAACTAGCAAAAGAGCCCACTGCTAACCCTATCAAACAAGCTCTTAGACACATGCGAATAGACTTAGAACAATAGGTCATTTATGATATCAAGAAACTGATCGATGTTGGATTTATCTGAGAAGAAAAATACCCTACTTGGTTAGCCATCATTGTCCCAGTTAAAAAATAAATGGTTAAATTCACATATGCTTCGAATTTAGGGATTTAAATAAGGCATGTCTAAAAGATGAATTTCCACTACCAATCCCAGAGCTGATGGTGGACTTTTCTTCATCTCATGCAATCTTCTCTTTCATGGATGGCACATCTGGATATAACCAAATAAAGATGGCCCCTGATGATGAAAGAAACACTACTTTTAGGACCCCAATCAAAATCTATTACTATAAGGTCATGCCTTTCAGCCTTAAAAAATGCATTGCTACACATGCTATGACTTGAATCTTCAATGAACTCATTATCATTAAATTGAGTGCTTTGTCGATGATCTTGTGCTCAAAAGTAGAGAAAAGGAAGACCATCTCTTTGACTTGAGAGTAGTTTTTGAGTAGTTAAGAAAATTTAACCTCAAAATGAACCTGCTGAACTATGCATTCGGAGTAGCTTAAGAAAAATTCCTTTGGTTTGTTATCCAACACCAGGGAATCAAAATTGATCTAGAGAAGATCAAGGCGATATTAGATATGCCACACCCTAAAAGTTTAACTCAACTCAGATCATTCTAAGGGTAGTTAAACTATTTAAGATGCTTTATATCCAACCCATCAGAAAGATGTCAGCCATTCTCAGCACTTATCAAAAAGGTTGCCAAGTTCAAGTGGGATAATAAGTGTGAGCATTTTTTTGAAGACATCAAGCATTACCTAATGACGCCATCAATTCTAGTAGCCCCTATCCCATGCAAGCTGCTTATACTTTACACTGCTATGTTAGACAACTCGCTTGGTGCTTTGTTTGGCCCAAGCCAATGATGAAGGGAAGGAAAATGCACTCTACTACCTCAGCCATCATCTAATCCCTGTTGAGGAAAATTATACACCCATTAAGAAGCATTGCCTAGCTTTAATCTTTGCATCCCAAAACATACAACACTACATGCTTCCTCATAAAGTGAACTTAATCTCTAGGATCAATTCACAACAATATCTCATGGCATGGCCGCTATCAGGCGGTTGGCATGATGGTGCATGATCCTCACGTTTGACATTACCTTCATTCCCAAGTACATCATGGAGTTGTTAAAATCCCGAGGTTATCATTTATAAGATTCCTCGAGGAGAGAATGTCGTAGCATATGCTTTTTCCAAGCTTTCCAAGGAGTTGGCATGTTTGGAGGATGTGTCCATATCAATAAATGTCTAAAATAGACAAGTCTTATCCCTTATTATTGAACTCATTAAAAGTACTCTCTTGAAGGGGAGGTTGCCATTCTAAGAAGGACAATGAGTTATATTAGACATAACCATTCATGGATTACCTAAATAAAGGAAAACTACCAAGAGAAGTCCCAAGCAGTTGACTCGACAATAGAGCATGAGCGTTAGTGGAAGCCTGTGGGCCTCTTTTCATATATAGAACTCCAACACAGTCTACTCTTTTCTCCTTTGTGTATGGTTCTGAAGCCATTCTACCATTAGATCTCCAAATCCCATCACTAATGATAGATGTGTGTAGCATGATCATATGAAGGAATGCCAAGTTCGGTTAGAAGAGCTGTTTGGAAAATAAATGCATGCATGCCAAAACCAGTTGTACAAAGCTAAAATGATTCAAGCTCACAAGAAGTTGGTCCATCCTAGAGCTTTTCATGTAGGGGAGCTTATTTTAGTTCTAAGGAGACTGATTGTTGTCTGTCATAAGATGAGAGGCAAGTTTGAACCACTTAGGAGGCCCTTTTCCATAGAGAAGGCTTCCAAAGAGGATCTTATCGACTTATTAATCATAAGGAGAGCCCAATGCTTTGATCTACTCCAAGAAATATTATAAATCATGTTTGAAAATAATTATCATCAATAAAATTTCTTTTGAATTCAATCTCTTATATATTAAAAGTATTCTTGTTTACTGAATCTACACGATGTGTGTTTAGGGAGGTGTAAGGAACCAGTGGCATCCTATCTTCATTGACACAAACACAAACTACATAAATATATAAAATAAACACATATCTTTGTCTCTCGAGTTGAGATAAGCCCCAACACGAGTTAATAGCAGCTCTAAGTCGGTGACGTCTACCTACTAGTGTGTTACCCGGTGGTCTTCTTTCTTTTGAGAACGTAAGTGCTACACTTTCCTTTCCACTTTGCACCGCTGAGCACCTTGTTAGTTTGGTAGGCCTTACTGTGTAGCCAATAAGCTACCTCATGTTGGCTTCGTTTAAGAGGATGTGAGTCTACTATGCTTTCTTCTTAGTTTAACCATCATGAACTGATTGGATCAAGTATATTTGAGATTTAGATAAGTCCCCTAGCAGCTCCTTCCTTCCTAACTACTTCAAGTCTGGGTCCAGTCCTTCCTCGGTGCTCCCCACTTAGTAGTCACTCTAGGTTAGATAACATCTGTCCTATCGACGATAGATTATCCCGATGATAAGCTTCACTTAGAAAGTTGTAAGCCTACATGCTTTCTTTCAAGATTGATCATTGGACATTGACGAGCACCTTAGGTTGGTTGGTTCTCACTATGCTAATGGATACACCACTCATGCTGACGGATACACCTTATGTTTGTTGGTTCTCGCACCTTAGGGTACACCACTCACAGCAGATGTAAGTCTACTATGCTTTCTCCTTGAGTAGGCCACCGTACATCTATAAGCTTTCTTTTCTAGGGATCAGGATAATGCCCTAGTAGCACCTCCCCTATGGGCACTATATTTGGATCATGTCCTTTGCGATCCCATTTAGACACTACACGGGTTACTAATGAATTGGATAGTTCCCCTTTCTTAGTAACCACCCCTATGGTTGAAGAATTCATCCTATGGATGTGTAGATTCTACCTTGGTCTAGTAAATCTAAGATAGGTCAAGCCTGACATAGCCCCTTCTTAGTGTGGTCCCTCACAAACGAATAGGGTCCATACAAACTTATCAAGAAAATATATATTAACTTGTGGATTAGGAGGACACCTCTAGCGGTACCTTTTCTCAACCAAGCATCTAATCTTTAGGGCAGTGTAGCAAAACTCCATATAAGAATCACCTGAATACTCTTTAGTTGATATAAGTCCCCAACAACCTTCTCTCAGCATTCACCCCTAATTTGTGTTCAAATAGTTATGCAACCAACTGATCACCCCAGCAGTTGTTCCTTGCTTTAGAAGATGTAAGTCTGCTATGGAGTTTTCTTAGCACAGTCATTGCACACCAAAAGGAAACCCCTTAGGTTGGTAAGCTCTACCCTCAACTAGTAGACCATTCATTTGGATTTGTAAATATAAGATAAGACAAGTCTGATATAGCCCCTTATCAGTGGGTCCATCCATGGACATGGTCCATAAATTAAATCTATCAAATTTGATCGAGCTCACATCCCCAGTGGATATGTCCTCAATTAAAAATCAAACTTAACCAAATAAACTATATCAAATCACATGAAATTAAGATAAAATTAACCCTGACTACTTTTGAGTTGACATAATTCCCCAGTGGCATTCCTCAATAGTCGCCCTAGGTTAGGTTCGATTTATTGTGCATCCAAGAGGTCACCCCAATGGTTGTTCCTTGCTTTGGAAGATGTAAGTCTGCTATGCCTTCTTCCTAGCATAATCATTGCACACCGAAAGGCAACCCCTTAGGTTTCCTAGAACTACCCCGTATACGGTAGACTATCCCTTTGGCTTTGTAAACCTGAGGTAGGTTATGGTTGATATAACCCCTTCTCAGTAGGTCCATTGCACACTAATAGGGTCCATACATTAACTCAGATTAAATCAAGCCCAACCTGATTTTCCCGGTGGAGTTAAATCACACCCTACTCCCAGTGGAGCCCCAAATCATATATAAACAAGTCAAGCAAATAAATCAAATTCAACCAACCTCCCAGAGAGCCAAATTGACTCCCCCAGTAGAGTCTAAATTAAAGAAATCCAACCAAACTTATATTCCTAGCTGATACATCCCTAAACAAATCTATGAAATTAAACACAAATCCCAATCACCAGCGGATAGCCTGAACCTGCTTCCCTAGTGGAAGGTTCATATACCCGATCCCCAATGGACTCAAGCAGATATCTCTAGTAGATATGCATCCACATCAATTTAAACAGAATAAATTAAAGTTGATTAGATCATAATCCCTGATGGATTATAGATTATTATCCCCAGTGGATCTTCTTTCCACAAATGATATAATCAAATCAAATTCAAACCTTATCTCCAACAGATTTTCTTCTTCTATGCCCTTGATATACACCCCTAACATGTCATGTCCAATGCATGTGTGATCACCTAGTGGATCTTCATCCATGTCATTGACATGGAATTCTGATCAAATCTTATTTCTTCTCTTATGCACACCTTTAATACTTCAACCAAAAGCCTAACAATGTTTTCATTCAAATTACATCATCTTAACATTGTAATAAACATTTTTATGATTTGTGATGGTGCAAGCTCAAACTAACTATACAATATCATGCTAAACAAATTATAATGTGAATATATTACAATATATGATGTTATACTATAATTTGCTAAAATATAATATATTGTCTAACATTACACCTCATTAGAATCACTTAAAAGAAACAAATAACAAAATTTTCTCAAAATATGAATAAACTTTATTTTGGATGTAAAATTATTATTATTTTGTTAGAAATGGTACAAAATAGCATCATTTTGGTGTTGCTTCTTCGGTGTGGGCCTTGAATTTGGCCAAATTCTTCCATCTCAACCTTCAAATTAACATTTTTGTGAGTTTGGACCAAATGTATTATAACATAAGTAAAACATACTAAAATGTACAATAACATTTAGTAACACCACCACATTCATATATATGTGAAGTTATATTGTTATGTATATTATATTTTAATATGCTTTTATATAATATATTATCTTACATTACACCTTAAAATGAATCACTTTAAGAAAAAAAAATATAAAATTTGGTTGAAAAATAATATTTATTTTGGATGCAAAATTCCATTCTTTTGATTAAAAGACACACCATAGCACACCTCCAATGATGTTCCCTAAAGCTTACCTTAAATTTGGCCAAACCCCATCATCTCTACCTATAAATCAGTATTTTTATGAATCATACTATAACAAACTAAAATATGCTAAGCAACAAGTAGTAATACACCATAATAATATGCTATAATTCATGATACTACACTATGTTATGGAATCTTATATTGTAATACACTATAGCATATTATATTATATTATATTATATTATATTACATTTCACATCACAATGGATTGCTTAAGATAAAAAATCATAAAATTAGTCTAAATAATAAAAAACTATATATTTTAGTCGTATCACTTACATATTTTAAATTAGAATAATATTTTATGATGCCAAGCTCTACCTATTATGAATTTGGTCAAATTGAACCATTTTAGAGTCTAAATCAACATTTTTATAAATAATGCTAGTGTAGGATTGTCTGCATGAATGTAAAATACTAAATGAATTTAAAATGCATAGAATAATATATTATGATATATGATGTTATACTATGCTACAATATATAATATTTATTTTGAAAATAAAATATTACTTTTTAAACTATAAGTGGTGCAGCATACCTTTGGTATTACAACTAATTCCACTTAAAATTTTACAAATTTCATCATCTGATTTTTTAAATCAATATTTTTTTGATTTATATTAATATACACTATAGGGCACAATACCAAAATATACTAAAACATTTCAAAACATCTTATAACATACAAAAACACATCACTACATGCTAAAATATATGATGCTACATTACACTATAATATATAGTATTATAATATGATTTAGAGTTAGGGTTTAGGGTATTCAAATCTCTAATAGTCAAGGGAAAGACTCTTGAAGACATTTTCTTTAGCTACAAAAACTATGTGAGGATTGGGTCATTCTTTAGATCTACTCCTAATGATCTTTATTCAAGGTTTAGGGTTTAGGGTTTAGGGTTAGTTTAGAGTTTAGGGTTTAGCATTTAGGGTTTAGAGTTAGTTTAGGCTTTATGGTTTAGGGTTTTGGGTTTGGGGTTTAGATTTTATGGTTTAAGGTTATAGGTTTTACAGTTTAGGGTTTATGGTTTTAGGGTTTAGGGTTTACAGTTTAGGATTTAGGGTTTTAGGGTTTAGGGTAAAGGGTTTAGGGTTTATTATTTAGGGATTAGGGTTTAGGGCTTAGTCTTTAGCATGCAAGGTTTTTAGGGTTTAGGGTTTAGGGTATAAGGTTTAGGGTTTAGGGTTTACATTTAAGTTTAGGGTTTAGGGTTTAAGGTGTAAGGTTTTATTTTTTTAATAGAGAACAAATTGAGATTCAACATTTCTTCTTTTCTAATTCATCAAGTAAGAAGCACCCCAAGTTTTCTAAGATGCAAACGACGACATAGATAAAAAATGAGCGCAAATTAAAAACCCTCGATAAGTAGAATCATCTCTACTATAAATACACAGTTCTATAAGCAATAGATCAGATCGACCGTTCTTCTATTTCACCAACTCCAATCAGAACCACCCCCACCTCTCAAGTAGCGGGATCTGCCATCATATCCCCGATCTCCCCTAGCAACCACCACGGTTGTAACCTCCGTCGCTCCTCTTGACTCCATAACCACCACTGCTCTGACAACCACCTCCATATCCACCAGCATCTCCACATCCCCCACCATCACTATGATAATCGTCGCCTCCACTACTAGATTTAGAGTGAGCCTAGTTGACGGTTATGTTCATGTTGTCAAAGTTCTACTCATTCTTATAGTTTAGGGTTAGTTTAGGGTTTAGGGTTTAAAGTTTAAGATTAGTTTAGGATTTAGGGTTTGGGGTTTAAGGTTTAGGGTGTTGTAGGTTTTAGGGTTTAGGGTTTATCGTTTAGGGTTTAGAGTTTTAGGGTTTAAGGTTTAGGGTTTAAGGTTTAGGGTTTATGGTTTACTATTCAGGGTTTATGGTTTTATGGTTTAGGGTTATAGGTTTAGAGTTATAGGTTTAGGGTTTAGGGTTTAGGGTTTTTTAAATTAAGTAAACTAGCAGGTTTATGTTTATTTAGTTTATTTTTTATTTATTTGAGTTTATTTTATTTTTTATTTTTATTTACATTTTTTATTTAGTTTAATTAATTTATTTTAGGTTTATTTATTTTATTTTAGGTTTTTTATTTTAGTTTATTTTTTAGGTTTAGGTTTTTTTGTAGTTGACTTTTATTTTTATTTTTTTTTAGGTTTAGATTTTATTTTTTATTTTTTGGTTTAGGTTTAGCTTTAGCTTTTTATTTTTTTTTTTTAGGTTTAGGTTCTAGGTATTTATTTTAGGTTTATTTTATTTTTTAGTTTATGTTTAGGTTTATTTTAGTTTATTTTATTTTATTTAGTTTAAGTTAATTTTATTTTAAGTTTAGGTTTAGGTTTTATTCATTTTAGTTTATATTATTTTAGTTTAGGTTTAGGTTTATTTTATTTTGTTTATTTTATTTTTATTTTAAGTTTTGTTTTTTTAGTTTTGGGTTTAGCTTTTATTTTTTATTTATTTTTTGGTTTTATTTTTAAGTTTATTTTTTAGTTTTAAGTTTTCATTTATTTTTTATTTTATTTTTATTTTAGGTCTAGTTTTTATTTTATTTAGGTTTTATTTTTAGTTTAGTTATGTTTTATTTTTTTATTTTAGTTTAGTTTTAATTTTTTATTTTATTTTCTTTTTTAGGTTTAGGTTAGGTTTAGGTTTAGGTTTTATTTTATTTTATTTTGGTTTAGGTTTTTTTATTTATTTTATTTTTAGTTTTATTTAGTTTAGGTTTAAGTTTTAGCTTTTTTTAGGGTTAGTTTAGGTTTAGGGCTTAAGGTTTGGGATTTAGAGTTTATAATTTTGGGTTTAGGTTTTAGGTTTAGGGTTTAATTTTGGGTTTAGGGTAAAGGGTTTAGGGTTTATTATTTAGGGATTAGGGTTTAGGGTTTAGTCTTTAGCATGTAAGGTTTTTAGGGTTTAGGGTTTAGGGTTTACATTTAAGTTTAGGGTTTAGGGTTTAAGGTGTAAGGTTTTATTTTTTTAACAGAGAACAAATTGAGATTCAACATTTCTTCTTTTCTAATTTATCAAGTAAGAAGCACCCCAAGTTTTCTAAGATGCAAACGACGACATAGATAAAAAATGAGCGCAAATTAAAAACCCTCGATAAGTAGAATCATCTCTACTATAAATACACAATTTTATAAGCAATAGATCAGATCCACCGTTCTTCTATTTCACTAGCTCCAATCAGAACCACCCCCACCTCTCAAGTAGCAGGATCTGCCATCATATCCCCGATCTCCCCTAGCAACCACCACGATTGTAACCTCCTGCTCCTCTTGACTCCACCACTTCACAACCACCTCCATATCCACCGGCATCTCCAGATCCCCCACCATCACTATGATAATCGTCGCCTCCACTACTAGATTTAGAGTGAGCCTAGTTGACAGTTATGTTCATGTTGTCAAAGTTCTACTCATTCTTACAGTTTAGGGTTAGTTTAGGGTTTAGGGTTTGAGGTTTAAGGTTAGTTTAAGATTTAGGGTTTGGGGTTTAGGGTTTAGGGTGTTGTAGGTTTTAGGGTTTAGGGTTTATCATTTAGGGTTTAGAGTTTTAGGGTTTAAGGTTTAGGGTTTAAGGTTTAGGGTTTATGGTTTTATGGTTTAGGGTTATAGGTTTAGAGTTATATGTCTAGGGTTTAGGGTTTAGTATTTTTTTAATTAAGTAAACTAGCAGGTTTATGTTTATTTAGTTTATTTTTTATTTATTTGAGTTTATTTTATTTTTTATTTTTATTTACATTTTTTATTTAGTTTAATTAATAAATTTTAGGTTTATTTATTTTATTTTTAGGTTTTTTATTTTAGTTTATTTTTTTTAGGTTTAGGTTTTTTTTTTTAGTTGACTTTTATTTTATTTTTTTTTAGGTTTAGGTTTTATTTTTTATTTTTTGGTTTAGGTTTAGCTTTAGCTTTTTATTCTTTTTTTTTTTAGGTTTAGGTTCTAGGTATTTATTTTAGGTTTATTTTTAGCTTTTATTTTTTAGTTTATGTTTAGGTTTATTTTTAGTTTATTTTATTTTATTTAGTTTAAGTTAATTTTATTTTAAGTTTAGGTTTAGGTTTTATTCATTTTAGTTTATATTATTTTAGTTTAGGTTTAGGTTTATTTTATTTTGTTTATTTTATTATTTTATTTTAAGTTTTGTTTTTTTTTAGTTTGGGTTTAGTTTTTTATTTTTTTTATTTATTTTTTGGTTTTATTTTAAGTTTATTTTTTAGTTTTAAGTTTTCATTTATTTTATTTTATTTTTATTTTAGATCTAGTTTTTTATTTTATTTAGGTTTTTTATCTTTTAAGTTTAGTTCATGTTTTTGTTTTTTTATTTTAGTTTAGTTTTAATTTTTATTTTATTTTCTTTTTAGGTTTAAGCTTAGGTTAAGGTTTAGGTTTAGGTTTTATTTTATTTTATTTTGGTTTAGGTTTTTTATTTATTTTATTTTTAGTTTTTATTTAGTTTAGGTTTAGGTTTTTAGCTTTTTAGGGTTTAGGGTTTAAGGTTTAGGGCTTAAGGTTTGGGATTTAGGGTTTATAATTTTGGGTTTAGGTTTTAGGTTTAGGGTTTAAGTTTGGGTTTAGGGTTTAGGGTTTAGGGTTTAAGGTTTTTTTAATAGAGAACAAACTCAGATTGAGCATTTCTTCATTTTGATTTCATCAACCAAGTAGCACCCCATGTTTTCTAAGACACAAGCGATGACATAGATAAAAAATGAGCACCCATAGAGAAAATAAAAAACCCTAGATAAGTAGAATCATCTCTACTATAAAGGCACAATTCCATAAGCAGCAGAGTAGATCGATCATTCCTCAGATTCACCAGTTCCCATCAGAACCTCCCTTGCCTCTCGAGTAGCAAGATCCACCATCGTATCCCCGTTCTCTCCCTCCTCCACCACCATGGCTGTAACCTCCGTTGTTCCTCCCACCTCCATAACCACCACTGCTCTAACAATCACTTCCATATCCGCTAGCACCTCTAGATCCCCCACCACCACTACGATAACTGCCACGCCTTCCTTTTATTGCCAAATCTTAGCCTAGTTGATGATGATATTCGCCATCAAGGTTTTCCCATCCTTAGGGTTTAGGATTAATTTAGGGTTTAGGGTTTAGGTTTTTGTTTGAGGGTTTAGGGTTTAGGGTTTTGGGTTTTAGGGTTTTAGGGTTTAGTTTAGGGTTTAGGGTTTAGGGTTTTAGGGTTTAGGGTTTAGGGTTGTAGGGTTTAGGGTTTAGGGTTTTAGTGTTTAGGTTTTAGCATTTAGGTTTTTAGGGTTTAGGGTTTAAGGTTCAGGGTTAGTTTAGGGTTTAGGGTTTAGGGTTTAGGATTTAGGGTTTAGATTTTTTTTTAAATTAAGTAAACTCGTAGGTTTATGTTTATTTAGTTTTTTTATTTATTTGAGTTTACTCAATTTTTTATTTTTTATTTAGGTTTATTTCCTATTTTTATTTAGTTTAGTATATTTATTTTAAGTTTATTTATTTTAGTTTAGCTTTTTTATTTTAGTTTATTTTTTAAGTTTAGGTTTATTTTTTAGTTGAGATTTATTTTATTTTTTATGTTTAGTTTTTTTTTTATTTTTAGGTTTTGGTTTAAATCACTATTTCATTTTTTTAGGTTTAAATTTTAGGTTTTTATTTTAGGTTTATTTTTAGGCTTTATTTTATAGTTTATGTTTAGGTTTATTTTAAGTTTATTTTATTTTATTTTAGGTTTAGGTCTAGGTTTACTTAATTTTGGAATTAATTTTATGATTTTATTTTAGTTTAGGTTTGGATTTTTTTTTATTTTGTTTTATTATTATTTTAGGTTAAGGATTTTTTTAATTTAGGGTTTAGGCTTCACGATTTAGGGTTTAGGTTTATTTAGTTTATTTTTTATTTATTCAAGTTTATTTGATTTTTTATTTTATTTAGGTTTATTTTTTATTTTATTTAGTTTATTGATTTTTAGGTTTATTTATTTTAATTTAGGTTTTTTATTTTACGTTATTTTTAGGTTCAAATTTATTTTTTAGTTGAGTTTTATTTTTATTTTATTTTTCAAGTTTAGGTTTTATTTTATTTTTTTTTTTAGGTTTAGGTTTTAGGTTTATTTAGGTTTATTTTAGGTTTATTTTAGTTTATTACATTTATTTTTTAGTTTATTTTATTTTATTATTTTAGGTTTAGGTTTATGTTTTATTTATTTTAGTTTAGCTTATTTTAATTTAGGTTTATGTTTTTTTTTTTATTTTGGTTATTTTAGGTTTAGCATTTTTTTTTTAGTTTAGGGTTTATGTTTAATTTTTATTTACATTTAGTTTATTTTTTTTAGGTTTAGGTTTTTATTTAGTTTTTATTTTATTTTATTTTAGGTTTATTTTATTCTTATTTTACGCTTAGTTTTTTATTTCGATTTATTTTATTTTTTAGTTTAGTTTAGGTTTTCATTTATTTTATTTTAGTTTATTTTTATTTTTTTTGTTTATTTTTATTTTTTTTAGGTTTAGGTTTTGGTTTAGTTTGGTTTTTTTATTTTATTTTATTTTATTTATGTTTACTTTATTTTTTATTTTATTATTAGGTTTTATTTAGTTTAGGTTTAGGTTTTTAGATTTGTACCATTGAGGGTTTAGGGTTTAAGGTTTAGGGTTTAAGATTTTATGGTTTATGGTTTTGAGTTAGGGTTTAGGGTTTAGAGTTTAGGGTTTAGGGTTTAGGGTTTAAAGTTTAGGTTTAGCTTAGGGTATAGGTTTAATTTAGGGTTTAGGGTTTAGTCATTAAGGTTTAGGGTTTTAGGGTTTAAGTTTAGGGTGGTTTAGGTTTAGGGTTTGAGATTTTAGGGTTTATAGTTTAGGGTTTAGAGTTATGTTTAGGTTAGGGTTTAGGGTTTAGGTTTAGTTTAGGGTTTATGGTGTAGGTTTAGGGTTAGGTTTATTTAGCTTAGGGTTTAGGGTTTAGGGTTAATTTAGGGTTTAGGGTTTTAGATTTAGGATTAGGGTTTAGGTTTAGGGTTTATTTTTAAAATTTTTAGGTTTAGGTTTATTTAGTTTATTTAATTTATTTTAGGTTTATTTCATTTAGATTAGGTTTTATTTTATTTTTTAGGTTTATTTTAGGTTTATTATTTTAGTTTAGGTTTTATTTTATTTTTAGGTTTAGGTTTAGGTTTTATTTTATTTTTAGTTTAGATTTTAGGTTTTTTATTTTAGGTTTATTTTAGTTTATTTTTTTACATTTTATTTTTTTAGTTTAGGTTTAGGTTTATTTTTTTAGTTTTATTATTTCATTTAGTTTTTTGGGTTTAGGATTAGTTTATTTTTATTTAGGTTTTAGGTTTTATTTATTTTTTGTTTAGTTTACTTTAGTTTAGTTTATGTTATTTTATTTTGTTTATTTTATGTTTAGTTTTTCTTAGGGTTTAGGTTTTATTTTATTTATTTATTTTAGGTTTATCTTTTAGGTTTATGTTTTTATTTAGTTTTTATTTTATTTTATTTTAGGTTTATTTTATTTTTATTTTACATTTAATTTTAATTATATTTAGGTTTTTTAATTTTAAATTTATTTTATTTTTAGTTTGTTTAGTTTTTATTTATTTTATTTTAGTTTAGTTTATATATTTTATTATATTTTATTTTATTTAGGGTTAGGTTTAGATTTAGGTTTATTTAGGTTTTATTTTATTTTATTTTTTTATTTTATTTAGGTTTAGGTTTATTTATTTATTTTATTTTCAAGTTTTATTTAGTTTAGGTTTAGGTTTTAGGTTTTTTAGGTTTTTTGGGATTAGGGTTTAGAGTTTAGGGCTTGGGGTTTAGGGTTTAGGGTTTAAGGTTATAAGTTTTAAAGTTTAGGGTTTAGGGTTTAGGGTTTAGGTTTTTAAGGTTTAGGGTTTAGTGTTTATGGTTGTAGGTTTAGGGTTTAGGGTTAGTTTTAAGGTTCAGGGTTTTGCGTTAGGGTTTTTTTATTTTTAACTTTTTATTTTTTAATTTTTCTTAAATTAAGTAAACTCACAAGTTTAGGTTTATTTAGTGTAATTTTTATATATTTTAGTTAATTTTTTTGGTTTATTTTTATTTTTATTGAGTTTAGTTTATTTATTTTAGGTTTATTTATTTTTGTTTAGATCTTTTTAGTTTAATTTTGAAGTTTAGGTTTAGGTTTAGTTTTATTTTTATTTTATTTTTTAGGTTTAGGTTTTATTTTTTATTTTTAGGTTTAGGTTTTGGCTTTAATTTTGTTTTTTTGGTTTAGGTTTTAGGTTTTATTTTAGGTTTATTTTAGGTTTTATTTTAAGTTTGGTTGGTTTATTTTAGTTTATTTAATTTTATTTAGGGTTTATGTTTAGGTTTAGGTTTAGGTTTAGTTTATTTTAGGGCAGGTTAATTTTTTATTTATTTTAGTTTAGTTTATTTTTGTTTAGGTTTAGGTTCATTTTATTTTTATTTTAGGTTTAGTTTTTAGTTTAGGTTTAGGTTTATTTTTTAATTTATTTTAGGTTTTAGTTTAGGTTTTTAATTAGTTTTCATTTTATTTTATTTAGCTTTATTTTATTTTTATTTTATGTTTAGTTTTTTTTTATTTAGGTTTTTTTTATTTTAATTTAATTTAAGTTTTTAATTATTTTATTTTAGTTTAGTTTTACTTTTTATTTTATTTTCTTTTTAAGTTTAGGTTTAAGTTTATGTTTTTAGTTTATTATTTTATTTTAGTTTATTATTTATTTTTTTAATTTTATTTTGGTTTAGGGCTATTTATTTATTTTTTTAAGTTTTATTTAGTTTAAGTTTAGGGTTTTGGCTTTTTAGGGTTTAGGGTTTAGGGTTAGTTGAAGGTTTAGGGTTTAAGGTTTATGGTTTGGGGTTTAGGGTTTAGGGCTTAGGGTTTTGGGTTTAGGTTTTAGGTTTTAGGGTTTAGAGTTTAGGGTTTAGGATTTTAGGGTTTAGGGTTTAGGATTTTGGGTTTAGGGTTTTTAGGGTTTAGGTTTTAGGTCTAAGGTTCAAGTTTTATTTTAGAGTTTAGGATTTTTTTTTTTTTTTTTGTAACAAAGAACAAATTCAGATTCAACATTTCTTCTTTTCAATTTTATCGACCAAGTAACACACCAAGTTTTCTAAGACATAAACGATGACATTGATAAAAAATGAGCATGCATAGAGTAAATCAGAACCCTAGATTTAGAACCATATGACATAGTTCCATAAATAGTGGATCGCCATTCTTATTTCTCTTTAGAACCACCTATTCTGTAGTGATCCACCATCATTATCCCGATCTCTTCCATAACCACCACTACTCAACCACACACCATATCGACCACCACCTCCATATTAGATCCTCCACCACCTATAACCACCTCCTCCACCTTCGCTTTTATTTATTTTTGGTTTGATGTTTAGGTTATACCCATTCTTATGGTTTAGGTTTATAAAGTTTTATGGTTTAGGTTTATTTTTTAATTTATTTAGTTACTTTAGGCTTAGGTTTAGGGTTTGGGGTTTAGTGTTTGGGTTTAGGGTTTAGAGTTTAGGATTTTGGTTTTAAGGTTTAAGATTTTAGGGTTTATGCATATAGGGTTTAGGGTTTAGCATTTAGGGTTTTAGGGTTTAGGGTTTTATGGTTAGGGTTTAGAGTTTTGAGGGTTTAGGGTTAGTTTTGGGTTTAAGCTTTATAGTTTAGGGTTTTTAGGGTTTAGGGTTTTGGGTTTTGGGTTAGTTTAGTAGTTAGGGTTTTAGGTTTTAGGGTTTAGGGTTTAGGGTTTACTGTTTAAGGTTTAGGGTTAGGTTAGGGTTTAGAGTATTATTTTGGGTTTAGGGTTAGTTTAAGGTTTAAGGTGGTAGATTTAGGGTTGTAGGTTTAGGGTTTAGGGTTATTTTTAGGGTTTATAGTTTATTTTTGGGTTTAGGGTTTAAATTTTTTTTAAATTAGTAGAGTTTAGGTTTATTTAGTTTTAGTTTATGTTTTATTTATTTTAGTTTGCTTTATTTTTATTTTTATTTTTTATTTAGGTTTTTGTTTTATTTTTCTTTATTTTAGTTTATTTATTTAGATTTTTTTATTTATTTTAGGTTTTTGTTTAGTTTATTTTTTTTTTAGGTTTATGTTTACTTTTTAGTTGAGTTTTATTTTTATTTTATTTTTAAGGTTTAGGTTTTATTTTTAATTTTTAGGTATGAGTTTATATTTTTATTTTATTTTTTTAGGTTTAGGTTTTAGGTTTTTATTTGAGGTTTATTTTTCGGTTTATTTTTTTAGTTTTGGTTTAGGTTTATTTTTTATTTATTTTATTTTATTTTGTTTAGGGTTTAGGTTTAGTTTATTTTAGGTTTAGGTTTAGGTTTAAGTTTATTTTATTTTTTTTTATTTTAGGTTTAGGTTTTTTTTCTTAGTTTATGGTTTAGGTTTTATTTTTTATTTATTTTAAGGTTTTATTTTTAGGTTTAATTTTTTTAGGTATATTTATTTTAGTTTAGGTTTTTTTTTTGTTTTAGTTTATTTTTATGTTTAGGTTTAGGTTTATGTTAATTTTATTTTTTTTTTTTTTTTAGATTTTATTTTATTTTAGGTTTAGGTTTAGGATTTTATTTTAATTTTTTAGGTTTAAGTTTTAGGTTTTTATTTTAGGTTTATTTTTAGGTTTTATTTTTTAATTTATGTTTAGGTTTATTTTTAGTTTATTTAATTTTATTTAGGGTTTCAGTTTAGGTTTAGGTTCAATTTATTTTTGGTTTAAGCTTAGGCTATATTTATTTTAATTTAGTTTATTTTAGTTTAGGTTTAAGTTTATTTTATCTTTTTTTAGGTTTATTTTTTTTAGTTTAGGGCTTAGGTTATTTTATTTATTTTATTTTAGGATTTAATTAGTTTAGGTTTAGGTTTTTAACTTTTTAGCATTTATAGTTTAGGGTTTAGTTTAGGTTTTAGGTTTTAGGATTTGGGGTTTAGGGCTTTAGGGTTTTAGTGTTTATGATTTAGGGTTTAGGGTTTAGGGTTTAGGGCTTAGGTTTAGGTTTTAGGTATAGGGTTAGTTTTAGTTTAGGGTTTATTTTGGTTTTAATAGAGAACAAATATATATTGAACATTTCTTCTTTTGATTTCATCCATCAAGTAACACTAAGTTTTTTTAAGGTAATTACATTGATTAAAATGAGCACACATAGATCAAATTGAAAACCATAGATAAGAATGTCTCTACCATGAAGGCACAGTTCCATAAGCGGATGGATCATTCTTATTTCTGAGTTCCCATTAGAACCATCATATCCCTAATCTCTCCCTATGCCAACATGGCATTAATATCCATCGCTCCTCGCCTCCATAATTTACCACCACCTCCATATCCACCGGACTAGATCCCCACCGACTATGATAAATGCCGCCTACCTCCACCACCAAATCTAGGCAGAGGTTTTAATGTTCAGTGGTCAAGGTTCTGCCCATTCTTATGGATTAGATTTAGGTTTAGGTTTATTCAATTTTATGGTTTAGATTTACTTTTTAATTTATTTAGTTATTTTAGGTTAATGTTTAGGGTTTTTAGTTTAGAGTTTAGGGTTTAGGGTTAGGATTTAGGTTTTAGGATTTAGGTTGTAGGGGTTAAGGTTTAGGGTTTAGGATTTTAAGGTTTATGCTTTTAGGGCTTAAGGTTTAGGATTAGGGTTTTTTTTTGGGGAAATTAGGGGAATTTTATGCCACAAAGAAATGGTACAAAGTCCTTATAAGGGAAAATCTCTAAGCTAATGCTCACAGAAAAACAAAAGGATTCTAAAGAGATAAGCCCCCTAACTAATACAATAGATAATGAAATGAATCTAATCAAAAAGTAAACAGAGATCCACAAAAAATAATCCTTAAAATCAGCGTTCTTCTGACCTTATGAAACCACCAAGAAAAGTCTCCCAACAACGATCTACAACAAGCTTGAAAAGGGATTAGTACAGATAATGAAATAATTAAATAAGCATAAAAAATAAGAGTAGATAGAAGTAAAAGGATGAAGAAAAGCTCAGCTCGATTATAAATGTCTTAGGAGAGCATATGTAAGCATCCATACTTCAAGTGAAGGGTTATAATTACATATACCACCAAAAGAGGGAGTTGGAAACATCATGGCCATCATTGTTAGCATACCTCTTGTAGCACCTTGTCCAAAGATGATCATCACAGAAACATGCATAAGACTTCAAATAGCAAATATAGCCACAAAAAACCAAGCAGTTATATATATTAAGCTTATAAAAATTGATAAGGAGGTACCTATTAATAAAGTATTAGGCCATAGGGAGCACCACTAAAGCCACCAAATATTATCCAGCCTAACATTAAGATTAACATCAAGAATGGTAGGTAGTAAGGCATCCAACAAATTAGGAAAGGGTAGAGAGTCAGCCACAATCTAGAAGCAAAAATTCCAGCAGGTGAAAATAAAAAAGAGGAATGGGAAAGGAGATAACTAGTGCCATAGATAGACTTGGCAAGATAAAAAAAAGTGCAACAAAGTAGATAGTCTTTAGTCCAAAATAGCCAGCTAGAATAGCAAATCGAAGCAGCCAGCAAGGCAATCCACCTTGCAAGACACCAAAATAGCCAAGGATTTAAATCACTGGAGCTAGAACCAATCTTATTAAAAATAACCCAAAAGGAAAGCCATAGCCACACCAATCCCAAATCAAAAATAAGAGAATCCAGTTAAAATAGCTAGATACAGCAGCCAAAAACAAATAGGGAAAAAATCCTATAAAATTAAAGATAATCAGATAGCCAGAGGAAATCGCAGACATAACAAAACACCTCGAAGCATACAAGAAAAATAACAGGGACAACATCAACCCAATCCAAAACACCTCCAAGCAGTAGTTAGGCACTTTCCAGTTCAGAATACTAGTTAAGAAAAGAACCTCGTTATTATATGAGATACACCTGATAGTTAGATGATCTAACAAGACAGCAGCAGCCAAAACAACTCTCATCCATAACAACATAAAAGAAAAGGTAGAAAGCTGCAAGAAAATAATTCTCTAAACCATAACTAGAGGGATAGAATAAAGAGCCTTAAAGGTCACATAACTCCTCACAGCTGCAGGAGCAAAAACCACAACACCACTATTGTCAACATCCACTTTTCAATGAACAAACCCCCACCAAGAAGGCCAAACCCCAAACAACACATACAGGGGTAGGAACAATTGGGAAGGATGAGACTCAAGAGAGAAAGAACAACGAAAATCAACAAGAAAAACCAACACAATCAACAAACAACAAAGAGACAAACCAACCAACCACATCAAGAAGATCACAAGGGTAGTAGGAGCAACACCCAGAAAAGAGAAAGACCCACATCTAGGAAACAACAAGCAAAAGCCATCCCGAGAATGTAGAGCAAAAAAAGAAAGCTGCAAAGAGATCCAACCAAAAAGTAGAGCCACATCAAACAGATGACAAGCAAGATCCAAACACCCCTTGCAACAAATACCACTACTAGTATGGGAGAGAAAGCAAACCAAAAAAAAAGAAAATATAGAAAAACCAATGACTGGAAAGACAACCTCAACCCATCGAAAGAATGGGAAGAAACCAAACAAGAAAAAAGAAATAGGTTTGGGAGAAGAAAGAAATAAAGACCAAACCAACATAAGGTAAAGCCAGAAATAAATAGAACTAAAAGTAAGTGGAAAGCCAAATCCCCGCAAGAGGAGACAAGATTAAAAGCTTCTAACATAAGGAAAACCCATTTTATGCACTTTCTCTAGAGGCCATCTGATCTAAGATCAGATGGTCGTGATTAATCCTGTTGTTTAGGCTTAAATTAAAAGGAGATCTAATGAGATTTAATCACAACCCTTATTCTAATCATGCATAACATACGGTGTGTGATTTGCCTACTCCTGAGCTGCGAGAGATGGATGTCATCTGTTGATTGTCACTCAATCTAAGCTCACTCGAGCTCAGATGGAGCTCAAACTCACCCCACACCTTTGGGGAGGCACAAGCAATGAATCCAACGACCAAGATCTAATGGGATTATAATTCCCTAAATAAAAGACCAAGCAATTTTTATCTTAGGATCGATTTTGACCAATACCTTTCCAGAGGCTATCACCAGCATTTTATACCAAAGAGGTAGCTTCATTTAGTAGAGATGAAGCCCTATTGAAGGTATCAAGCTTTGATTTGAAGTGGATGGCTCAGTTAATCAAGCTTGGTGGAGAATTGCATAAGTTGGAATTGATTTGGATCTCCCCTATTTCAGCTTGTGCAAAAATTGAGAAAGAGAAAATGTGGGGGAGCTCAGGAATGCTTGCCAAGGTTTGGAGAAGCTTAATTTCTATTCCTATAGCTAAATCGAATTCAGTGTGTCTGGTTTTAGTGGGAATGAAAGGGAGTATATCTCCCCATCCTTGGATCAAATGGTCAAACTAGCTTTTCTATTTTTGATCAATTATTAAGATTGATTGATCATTTTGGGCTCTTAGACACTCCATGTGATTCATTTTAGGCACAAGAGTGGAGGAGAGGGAGTGCCCATGTGCTAGGTTTTACTTTGGTTTGACCTAATTTGAGTGATTGATCATCTTAGGAAGATTGTTGCTTACAATGTGAGGCTTAGATGGGCATAGTTCAATTCAATTTGGGTTGGATTAAGATTTGGCTCAAAAAGGTGCTTTAGGTCACTTTGGGTCAAGTGAGCCTAAGTAGGTCAATTGCCTTGATCAAGGCTTGATTTAGGTTTGGTTGAACTCACATATGGACTTATGATTAAAATATAAATCCAATTGCAAGTGATTTAGAGTCAAATGGGTTTTGATTCATTTGACAATTCCAAGTTTAAAGGATGAACATGATTTTGATTTGGGTCAGTTTGATTTTGGTTTGATGATTGTAGTTTATGTTTATATTTGGGCATGTGATTGAAGGAATGATTGTTTGAAGAGAAAATCCAGAGGTTTGGATTTATTTGAAAATGATTTGTTTAAGTTCAAGAATTTGACTTGAACGGTTATAGGTTGGATTTATGTTAGATTTGGACTTTAGCTTTTAATTTAGTTTTGGTTATTTGAATTTATATTTCATTTATATTTGTGAATATAAATGAGAATATAAATGGGTTATAAGAAAATTTTCTGAGTTTAGAATTCCAAAAGATGAAATCTTAAATCAGAAGGGCTTATGAAAGATTTTGGTTTTGGAATTGATCATGGGTTTCAATCATTTGGAATTGATTGATGATTTGGATTTTAGAATTGAGCTATGATTTGAGAAAATCAATTGAGTTGGAATTGATTTAAGATTCAATTTTGAATTTTGGTTTGAAAGAAGGAAACAAGGATTTGGGTTTAAGTATAGGATAGGCAAGTCTTCCTAAAACCCCTAAGGTACATCCTATTCCTATGGCTAACTCTTCTAAGTCTTTAGGGTTAGGGTAAGTGTTCACCTAATCACTAGAAGTATCTTAAGACTAAGGAACTCTTAGTGTTTAGAGGAGTCCTTATGTCAAAGATGGAGAAGTTAAAAGCTCACTCCAAAAGTGATGTCAATAAGAATTAAAAAATGGAGGTGCTAATAAAGTATTTGGGGAGAGTACTACCCTTAAAGAAATTAAGAATAGATTTAACCAAGTTATCTTTAATGATAAACCAAAATTTTTGGGAAAAGAGGGTAGTGTAAACATTAGGGCTAGCCATAGAGTCTGTATTCATACTTTGCAAAATGTTTGTAATTTCAAATTCAGAAGGTGAGGAAGAAAGCATCTTGTTATCTTCATCAAAAATGATACTAGGGATAACTTCAAGCCAAGAAACATCATCATAAGAAACATTTTTATTAAGAAACTCTTTAACAAAAGAGACAACATAATCATTAAGCTCCTTGTTATCCGAACACCAAATACCATCACTAGTTTTAATTTTATGAATGTAATTTAAAGCTTTTTTATTTTTAACCATGGCAAGAAAATATTTAGTATTATGATCACAATTAGAGATTCATTTCATAGAGGCTTTTTGCCACCAATAGGTCTCTTCCATGTCTTCATAACATGTTAACCTATTTTTAGCTTGTGCCAACAAATGAATTTTAGAAGGGTTATTAACAACAACATCTTCCAAAACTATAACTGCATTCTCCATTTCTTTGATATTCACAAAAAGGTTTTTAAAATAATGTTTATTCCATAAATGAAGGCATTATTTGAATCCTTTTAATTTGAACCACAATCTCATCACCCCAAAAATAGAATCATCAGGATGGAGAGGTTCACCCCAATTACTAGTAACAACAACCAAAAACCTCTCATCCATGAGCCACATATTTTAAAAGTGAAAAGGAATAGGAGAGGAGGGTTTAGTAGCATTCAAATTCACAGAGATAAGTAAGGGAGAATGGTATGAAAAGGTTCTGCTTAAATGCCCCATAGAAGTACTAGGAAGAAGGTTAATCCACAAATGGCTAAAAAGAACTCGATCTAACCTTTGCCAGAGTCTATAATTATTCCAAGTAAACTGAGACCCACTAAAGCCAATGTTAGTCAGATGACAATCAAGGATCATGTTATTATAAAATTCCATTGAAAATAAGTTCAGAGCATTACCACCAACCCATTCAGAGGAAGAGGAGATATTAATAAAATCCCCACCCACAAACCAAGGAGCATTAACAAATAAAGAAAAATTAATAAGATCATCCCAAAGAAACCATCTACTATTTCTGTTACAAGCAGCATAAACAAATGAACCAAAATAATCCCAATTATCAAATGTAATCTTAACAATCACAACTTGGGAAAACTCATCCAAAACTTGCAAAATAAAAGGACTATTCGAAAAAAAACCAAATTTTATTGCTCGAATTAGTAAAAATAATTAGCAAAAAAAATTACCAAAAATAATCATTCTAGCAACAAAAGGAATGTTTGAAGGAAAAATAAAAGGTTCTAAAATAGCCAAAAAAGAAATGTTATGAGAATCAACTAAATTTCTAATTCTATTTCTAATAGAGAGGGTACCAATCTCTCGAACATTCCAAATTAAGAAAGAAACCATCTACTTTTGGGCAGAGGAGCTAGATCTAGTAACTCTAGCAAAGTTCGGAAATTTAGATATAATAGTTTTATTTTTCTTTCTATAAATAGTTTGAAATTTCTTTATCATATCCACAACATCACCATCAGATAGATATTATTCAGGGATATGCTTGGGATAAGGTTGCATCCCTAAAACATCATTGCAGGCCAGTTCACCTTCTTCCAAATCATTATTATTTTGCAAAATTGGGTTAGCAGATAGTGCAACATTTGATGAAGAAGCAAGAGTAGGATTAGAATAGTTTAAAGTACAAGTTCCTAAATTAGGGTTAGAAACTTTATCCATAGTAAGCTCACCAATCAGACCCTCATGAGGGATCACATGTTCTTCTATTAAAGGTGTCAAAGAAGTAGGAATAGAATCATCATCCACAAGTTTTGAAAATATATTATTATCCATATTAATACCAATATCAGTGTGATGCAAATGGATAGGTTCATTAAAAGGTAAAGCATCCTTATTCACAAGAGTGACATCCAAAAGGCGATCAAGTCAATAGTCCGCCTTGTCAGCAATGGGAGGATCAAGGCAATGACCCTCGGCTTCAGGTAATGAGTTATCCATTGGAACAACTTTATGAGGTTTAATTGATGGCACCTGAAGATTGAGATCCATATTAATATGCATGGGTTTGGGTTTTTAAGGTGAGGATGAACCACAAAGAAATCTGGAACCCCCTAACCGTGAATTTTGCAATGGGAACAAAAAATAGAAAAATTCTCAAAACCACTTTTTACAAATATCCATATAGCCAAATTTATTTTAGAAATTTTATAATTATATCCAACTCATTAGATCCGGTATGGAGTTAGAAGCTTGCTTGATCAACTTGAAGACAAGACAATGCACTAAAAAGAAACTCGTGATTAATAAAATGAACACACAAATTGGGAAGAGAGATCCATACTGGAACTATGGGAGATTCCTCCTTAATATCAAAATGAAGCATCCATTTCAATAATCGCACCTAACCATTGAAAACAAAATATGAACGTCGAGAGAAAATACAAGAATAATCTAAATTATTTGAAAGCCGATTCAAGACATGTTGTGAATCGATCAATCTGATAGAGAAAATGCCAGAGAGTTCCAATCTATGAAAGAATTATCAAATATTCTCCAAAATAGGATGGCACAATGCAAATTTACCCACCAACGTGAATTCAAAAGGTTTCGTAACCCTTTCCACAACCAAATCAGAACACATTATCATGGGTACACCCTAGAAGGAGATAGAGATAAGCTCAAGAGACTCACCAGTGCATTTGGCCTAATGAGCAAGAACATCCTTTAAGGATTTTGAAGCCAGAGACCCCTAATGAGTTAGAAGCTTTCACGGGAGCAGCCAAAATGCCAGGATTTCCCCACGGGGAACTAGAGACTGAAGCCATGATCAGTCATAGTACATGATAGGAGAAGCCGAGAGCCAAGCAGATCCATCAAAATGGAGAACCAACTAAGATGTAAACAAGAGAAAGCACAAAAGTGATGCGCCTCCATAGAGGAAATGAAATTCACCAGAACCCAAAAAATGGAGAGAAAAGATGCTCAAGAGAATGATTTTTTGTTTTTTAAGGTTTAGGTTTAGGGTTTAGGGCCTAGGTCTTAGGATTTAGGGTTTATCATTTAGCATTTTTTAGGGTTTAGGGTTTAGGGTTTAGGGTTTTTTTAAATTAAGTAAACTTGTAGGTTTAGGTTTATTTAATTTATTTTTATTTATTTTATTTTTTATTTTTATTAAGGTTTACTTTTTTATTTAGTTTATTTTATTTATTTTAGGTTTATTTATTCTATTTTAGGTTATTTATTTTAGTTTACTATTTAAGTTTAGGTTTATTATTTAGTTGAGTTTTATTTTTATTTTATTTTTTAGGTTTAGGTTTTACATTTTATTTTTAGGTTTAGGTTTAGGTTTTTATTTTATTTTTTTAGATTTAGGTTCTAGGTTTTTATTTTTCATTTTTTTAGGTTTTATTTTTTAGTTTATTTTATTTTATTTAGTTTAGGTTTAGGTTTAGTTTATTTTAGGTTTAGGTTTAGGTTTAATTTCTTTTAGTTTAGGTTTAGTTGCATTTATTTTATTTATTTTAATTTTATTGTTGGTTTAGGTTTTTTTTTTTAGGTCGGTTTAGGTTTAATTTTTATTTATTTTAGGTTTATTTTTAGTTTAGGTTTTCATTTAGTTTTATTTAAGTTATTTTAGGTTTATTTAATTTTTATTTTATATTTAGTTTTCATTTTATGGAGGTTATTTATTCTTAGATTTATTTTAGTTTTTAGTTTTGTTTAGGATTTTCTTTATTTTTTTAGTTAATTATATTTTTAATTTTATTTTATTTTATTTCATGGTTTAGGTTTAGGTTTTAACTACGATTTTATTTTATTTTATTATTTTTTATTTTTATTTAGGTTTAGGTTTTATTTATTTATTTTATTTAGGTTTTATTTGCTTTAGGTTTAGGTTTTTAGGTTTTTAGGGTTTAGGGTTTTAGGGTTTAAGTTTAAGGTTTATGGTTTAAGGTTAATTGTTTAGTGTTTAAGCTTTAGGGTTTAGGGTTTTTAGTGATTAGGGTTAGCTTAAGGTTTAGGGTTAGTTTAAGGTTTAGGGTTTAGGCTTTAAGCTTTAGGTTTAGTTTTAGGTTTTAGGTTTAGGTTTAGTTGTGTTAGTTTAGGGTTTAGGGTTTAGGTGGGGTTTGGTTTAGGTTAGGGTTTAGGGTTTAGGTTTAGGTTTTGGGTTTTAGGGTTAGGGTTGGGTTTAGATTAGGTTTAGGTTAGTTTTAGTTTAGGGTTTAGTTTAGGTTTAGGGTTTAGGGTTTAGGGTTTATTATGGTTTTAAAAAAAAAGAAAAGTAAACAATAGGTTTAGGTTTATTTAGCTTATTTTTTAATATTTTAGTTTATTTTATTTTTATATTTTTATATAGGTTTATGTTTTATTTTTTATTTAATTTGGTTTATTTATTTTAGTTTATTTTTTAGGTTTATATTTAGGTTTATATTTACTTTTTAGCTTTATTTTAGTTTTATTTAATATTTAGGTTTATGTTTTATTTTTTACTTTTAGGTTTAGGATTAGGTTTTTATTTAATTCTTTTAGGTTTAGGATTTACGTTTTATTTAAGGATTATTTTTACGTTTAATTATTTAGTTTAGGTGTTGGTTTATTTTTAGCTTATTTAATTTTATTTAGGGTTTAGGTTTCGGTTTAGGTTTTATTTATTTTAGTTTAGGTTTAGGTTTATTTTATGTTTATTATATCTTTAGTTTTTTTTATAGTTTAGGATTTAGGTTTTATTTTTATTTATTTTAGGTTTTATTTTTTAGGCTTATCTTTTAGGTTTAGGTTTTATTTAGTTTTATTATATTTAATTTTAGGTTTATTTTATTTTATTTTAGGTTTAGTTTTTTATTATATTTAGATTTTTTAATTTTTTTGGTTTAGTTTAGGTTTTTTATTTATTTTATTTTACTTTAGTTTTTATTTTCTTTCTTTTTAGGTTTAGGTTTAGGTTTTAGTTTTGGTTTTTATTTTATTTTATTTTAATTTTTTATTTTATTTTATTTTAGGTATTATTTATTTATTTTAGTTTTAAGTTTTACTTAGTTTAGGTTTTGGTTTTTAGCTTTTTAAGGTTTAGGATTTAGGGTTTAGGTTTTAGGTTTAGGGTTTAGGATTTTAGGGTTTAGGGTTTAGCATTTTAGGTTTAAGGTTTAGGGATTTTAGGTTTTGAGGTTTAGGTATTGTTTTTAAGTCTTTGGGTTCAGGTTTAAGTTTAGGGTTTAGGGTTTTTGTTTTTATAATAACAGAGAACAAATTAAGATTCAATATTTCTTCTTTTTGCTTTTGTCAACTAAGTAATACCCTAAGTTTTCTAAGACACAAGCAACGACATAGATTAAAAATGAGCACGCATAGAGAAAATCAAAAACCCTAGATAACTAGAGCTCTACTATTAAGCAGTTCCATAAGTAGCGGTCGGTTCTCTATTCTTGATTTCTCCAGTTCCCATCAGAACCACCCTGGCCTCTCGAGTGGCGGGATCCACCATCATATCCCTGATCTTTACCTCCACCACCACCATGGCTGTAACCTCCATCGCTCCTCCCACCCCCACCTACTACGACCACCCTCTATATCCACCGACCTCCAGATCCCGCCACTGATAACTCCCTGCTTTGCCTCCACCGCTAGATCTAAACTGAGTATGGTTGACGATGATGTTCCCGTTGTCAAGGTTTTGCCCATTCTTAGGGTTTAGATTTATTTTTTAATTCATTTAGTTACTTTATGTTTTGGTTTAGGTTTGGGGTTTAAGGTTAGGGTTTAGGGTTTAGGGTTTAGGGTTTAAATTTTAAGGTTTTAGGGTTTATGCTTTTAGGTTTTTAGAGTTAGGGTTTAGGGTTAAGGGTTTAGTGCTTAGGCATTAGGGTTTAGGGCTTTGAGGGTTTAGTGTTTAAGGTTTAGGTTAGCTTGAGGTTAGTTTAGTGTTTAGGGTTTTATGATTTAGTGTTTAGGGTTTTTAACATTTAGGGGTTTAGATTTAAGTTATGTAGTTTAAGTTTTATTTTAGTTTAGGGTTGTTTTAGGATTTTTTTTAGGTTTAGGTTTAGTTTGAATTTAATTTTAAATTTTAGTTTAAAATTTAAAATTTTAGTTTATTTAGGTTAGTTTAGTTTTATTTATTTTTAGTTTATTTAGATTTTAATTTTATTTTATTTTTAGGTTTTATTTTAGGTTTTTTAGTTTAGTTAGGGGAAGGTGTGGTTTAGGGTTTAGGGTTTAGGGTTTTATATTTTAGGTTTAGGTTTAGGGTTTATTTATAGTTTATTATTGGTTTAGGGTTAGTTTTTTGGTTTAGGGTTTAGAGTTTAGGACTTAGGGTTTAGGGTTTTTTTAAAATTAAATAAACTGGTAGGTTTAGGTTTATTTAGTTTATTTTATTTATTTATTTTAGTTTATTTTTTGTTAGGTTTATTTTTTTATTTTTATTTAGTTGCTTTATTTATTTTAGGTTTATTTATTTTAGTTTAGGTTGTTATTTTAGATTATTATTTTGGTTTTGGTTTAGGTTTAGGTTTATTTTTTAGTTCAATTTTATTTTTATTTTATTTTTTTAGGTTTAGGTTCTACTTTTTTATCTTTTAGATTTAAGTTTAGGTTTTTATTTTATTTTTGTAGGTTTAGGTTTTAGGTTTTATTTTGGTTTATTTTTTTAGGTTATATTTTTAGTTTATTTTATTTAATTTACTATAGGTTAGGTTTAGTTTAGTTTATTTAGGTTTAGGTTTGGGTTTTATTTATTTTAGTTTAATTTATTTTAGTTTAGGTTTAGGTTTATTTTATTTTATTTTTTGGTTTAGGTTTTATTATTTATATATTTTTATTTTATTTTTTTTAGGTTTATTTTTTTAGGTTTAGGTTGTTATTTAGTTTTATTTAATTTAATTTATTTTAAGTTTAGTTTATTTTATTTTAAGTTTAGTTTTATTTTTGTTAAGGTTTTTTTAGGTTTTCTTTATTTTAATTTAGTTTTTTGTTTTTTCTTTATTTTATTTTAGTGTATTTTAATTTTTTATTTTATTTTATTTTTAGGTTTAGGTTTAGGTTTTTATTTTATTTTATTTATTTTATTTTATTTAGGTTTAAACTTATTTGTTTATTTTATTTTTATGTTGTATTTAGTTCATGTTTAAGTTTTTATGTTTTTAGGGTTTAGTGTTTAGGGTGGGTTTACGATTTTAAGGTTTAGGGTTTAGGGATAAGGTTTAGGGTTTAGGGTTTTGGGTTTAGGGTTTAGTGTTTTGGCTTTAGGGTTTATGGTTTTAGGTTAGCTTGAAGTTTAGTGTTAGTTTAGGGTTTAAGGTTTAGGGTTCAGGGTTTAGGGTATAGGCTTTAGGGTTTAGGGTTTATGGTTAGTTTAGAGCTTAAGATTTAGGGTTTAGGGTTTAGGGTTACTATTTAGAGTTAATGTTAGGGTTTAGTTTGATTTAGGTTGTAGGTTTAGGTTAGTTAATGGTTTAGGTTTAAGGTTTAGGTTTAGGGTTTAGGTTTATGGTTTAGGTTTTCAAAATAAAACATGTCATTTAGGATTTTAGTTTATTTTTATTTATTTAGTTTATCTTACATTTTATTTTATTTTGTTTGTGTATTTATTTTAGGTTTATTTATTTTATTTTATTTTTTAGGTTTAAATTTTGGTTTAGGTTTATATTTATTCTTTAGTTTAGTTTTATTTTTATTTTATTTTTTAGGTTTAGGTTTTTTTATTTTTAGGCTTAGGTTTAGGTTTTAATTTTGTTTTTTTAGGTTTAGGTTTTAGGTTTTTATTTTATGATTATTTTTAGGTTTCATTCTTTAGTTTAGGTTTAGGTTTATTTTTAATTTATTTAATGTCATTTAAAGTTTAGGTTTAGTTTATTTGAGGTTTTGGTTTAGGTTCTATTTATTTTGGTTTAGTTTATTTTAGTTTAGGTTTATGCTTATTTTTTATTTTAGGTTTATGTTTTTTTTTAGTTTAGGGTTTAGGTTTTCTTTTTGTTTATTTTTAGGTTTTAGTTTTTTTTATTTTAGGGGTTTGTGTACCATCCTTCAAGTTCTTTGATGGCGTGGGAACCACGATAACATTGCACACTTTATTGGCTATTTTATTTAGTTTTATTTATATTATTTTAAGTTTATTTATTTTATTTTAGGTTTAGTTTTTATTTTGTTAGGTTTTTTTATTTTTTTAGTTTAGTTTTATTTTTTTATTTATTTTATTTTAGTTTAGTTTTAAATTTTTATTTTATTTTCTCTTTAGGTTTAAGTTTTAATTTAGGTTTTATTTTATTTTATTTTTGTTATTTTTTTATTTATTTTATTTTTGGTTTTATTTAGTTTAGGTTTAGGTTTTTAACTTTTTAGGGATTAAGGTTTAGGGTTTGTTGAGGGTTTTGGGTTTAGAGTTTAGAGTTTGGGGTTTAGGGTTTAGGGTTTAAGGTTTAGTGTTTAGGGTTTAGGGTTTAAAGTTTAGGTTTTAGGGTGTAGGGTTTAGGGTTTAAGGTTTTAGGGTTTAAGGTTTTGGGTTTAGGGTTTAGTATTTTTAGGGTTAAGGGTTTAGGTTTTAAGTATAGGGTTAAGTTTTATTTTAGGGTTTAGGGTTTTTGCTTTATTTTATAACAGAGAATAAATTAAGATTCAATATTTCTTCTTTTCGATTTCATCAACCAAGTAACACACCAAGTTTTCTAAGAGACAAGTGATGACATAGATAAAAAATGAGCACACATAGAGCAAATCAAAAACCCTAGATAACTAGAACTGTCTCTATTGTAAAGATAATTCCATGAGCAGCAGATCGGATCAGCCTTTCTTCAATTTCTCCAATTCCCATCAGAACCACCATTGCCTCTCGAGTAGCGGGATCCACCATCATATCCCCTATCTCTACCTTCGCCACCACCATGACTATAATCTCCGTCGCTCCTCCCGCTTACATAACCACCAATATTATGACTATCACCTCAACATCCACAAGCACCTCCAGATCCCCCTCCGCCTTTGCCTCCACCGCCAAATTTAGACTGAGCCTGGTTGACGGTGATGTTTCTATCGTGAAGGTTCTATCCATTCTTAAGGTTTAAGTTTAGGTTTAGGTTTATTTTTTAATTACTTTAGGTTTAGTTTTAGGGTTTGGGGTTTAGGGTTTAGGGTTTAGGGCTTAGGGTTTTGAAATTAGGTTTTAGGGAGTTTTTTTAAGTTATGTATGCTAGTAGGTTTAAGTTTTAGTTTATTTAGTTATTTAGTTTATTTTATTTTATTTATTTAGTTTAGTTAACTTATTTTTGGTTTAATATTTTAGTTTATTTTTTAGGTTTAGGTTTAAGTTTATTTTTTATGGAGTTTTATTTTTATTTTATTTTTTACGTTAAGATTGAATTTTTTTTATTTTTAGGTTTAGGTTCCAATTTTTATTTTATTTTTTAGGTTTATGTTTTAGGTTTTATTTTTGATTTATTTTTTGGATTTATATTTTAGTTTAGCTTTAGGTTTATTTTATTTAGTTTATGTTTAGGTTTAGGTTTAGTTTATTTTAGGTTTATGTTTAGGTTTATTTATTTTTTTAGTTTATGTTTATTTTATTTTATTTTTTATTTTATTTTTTTTATTTTAGGTTTAGGTTTTTTTTTTTAGTTTAGGGTTTAGGTTTATTTTTGAGTTATTTTAGGTTTTATTTTAGGTTTTTTCATTTAGGTTTTAATTTAGTTTTAATTTTATTTTATTTTAGGTTAATTTTATTTTTATTTACATTTAGTTTTATTTTATTAGTTTTCATTCTTAGGTTTATTTTATTTTTTTAGTTTAGTTTTGGTTTTTCCATATTTTATTTTAGTTTATTTTTATTTTATTTTATTTTAGGTTTAGGTTTTGGTTTTAGCTTAGGTTTTTATTTTAATTTATTTTTTAATTTCATTTTGGTTTAGGTTTTTTATTTATTTTATTTTAGGTTTTCTTTACTTTTGGTTTAGGTTGTTAGGTTTATAGGGGTTTAGGGTTTTGGGTTTAGGGTTTTAAGGTTTAGGGTTTTAGGTTTTTGGGTTTAGGGTTATCTTTGGGTTTAGGGTTAGTTTAGGGTTTAGGGTTTAGGCTTTAGGGTTTAGGGTTTTTAGGGTTTAAGGTTAGTTTAGGGTTTAGGGTTTAGGGTTTTAGGATTTAGGGATTTGGGTTTAGGGTTTAGGGTTAGTATTTGTGATTATGGTTTAGGGTATTGGGTTTCAGGTTAGCTTTGGATTTAGGGTTGTAGGTTTAGGATTTAGGGTTTAGGGTTAGTTTTAGGGTTTAGGGTTTAAGGTTTATGGTTTACGATTTAGGGTTTAAGGTTTATGATTTTTTTTCAGAAAACAAAAAATAATTGTAAGTAAATGGATAGGTTTAGGTTTATTTAATTATTTAGTTTAATTTTTATTTATTTTAGTTTATTTAATATTTTATTTTAATTTAGGTTTATTTTTTATTTTGATTTAGTTTGGTTTTTTATTTTAGGTTTATTAATTTTACTTTAGGTTTTTGATTTTAGTTTATGTTTTTTGGATTAGGCTTAGGTTTATGTTTATTTTTTTAATTTAGTTTTATTTTTATTTTAATTTTTAGTTTAGGTTTTATTTTTTATGTTGAGGTTTAGGTTTAGCTTTTTATTTTACTTTTTCAGGTTTAGGTTTTAGGTTTTAGGTTTTATTTTAGCTTTATTTTTAGGTTTTATTTTTTAGTTTAGGTTTAGGTTTATTTTTAGTTTATTTTGTTTTAATTAGTTTGTGGTTTAGGTTTAGTTTATTTTTGGTTTAGGTTTATGTTTTATTTATTTTAGTTTGGTTTATTTTAGTTTAGGTTTAAAATTATTTTATTTTGTTTATTTTATTTTTATTTTAGGTTTAGTTTTTATTTTTAGTTTAGGATTTTGGTTTTATTTGTTATTTATTTTCAGGTTTAGGTTTTTATTTAGCTTTTATTTTATTTTATTTTAGGTTAATTTTATTTTTATTTAAAATTTGTTTTTATTTTATTTAGGTTAATTATTCTTAGGTTTATTTTATTTTAATTATTTAGTTTAAGTTTTATTTATTTTATTTTAGTTTATTTTATTAGTTTATTTTATTTTATTTTTAGGTTTAGATTTAAATTTTGTTTAGGTTTTATTTTATTTTATTTTATATTTTATTTAGGTTTAGGTTTATTTATTTATTTTATTTTTAGGATTTATTTACTTTTGGTTGAGGTTTTTAGGTTTTTAGGCTTTTAAAGTTTATGGTTTAGGGTTTAGGGTTTAGGGTTTAGGGTTTAGGGTTTTAGGGTTTAGGGTTTTAGGGTTTAGGATTTAGGGCTTATAATTTAGCATTAGGGTTTTTAGGTTTATGTTTTAGGTTTTTATTTTTGATTTATTTTTTTGTTTTACATTTTAGTTTAGGTTTAGATTTATTTTTAGTTTATTTTATTTTATTTAGTTTATGTTTAGGTTTAGGTTTAGTTTATTTTAAATTTATGTTTAGGTTTTATTTATTTTAGTTTAGGGTCAGGTTTATTTTATTTTTATTTTAGGTTTAGGGTTTAGGTTTTATTTTTTATTTATTTTTAGGTTTATTTTTTGGTTTAGGTTTTAATTTAGTTTTTATTTTGTTTTATTTTAGGATAATTTTATTTTTATTTACAACTAGTTTTTATTTTATTAGGATTTTCATTCTTAGGTTTATTTTATTTTTTATTTTTGGTTAGGTTTTTCTTTATTTTATTTTTATTTTTATTTTTATTTTATTTTAGTTTTAGGTTTTTATTTTAAATTTTTTAAATTTTATTTAGGTTTAAATTTTTTTATTTTTTTAGGTTTTATTTAGTTTAGGTTTAGGTTTTTAGGTTTTTAGAGTTTTATGGTTTAGGGTTTTAAGTTTTAGGGTTTAGGGTTTTGGGTTTAGGGCTTAGTGTTTAGGATTTAGGGTTTAGGGTTTTTAGGGTTTAGGGTTTGATTTAGGGTTTATGGTTTAGGGTTATCTTAGGGTTTAGGGTTAGTTTAGGGTTTAGGCTTTAGGGTTTAGGTTTGGCTTTTTAGGGTTTAAGGTTAGTTTAGGGTTTAGAGTTTAGAATTTTATGATTTAGAGATTTGGATTTAAGGTTTATGGTCAGTGTTTGGGTTTAGGGTTTAGGGTTTAGGGTTTTGAGTTGGTTTAGAATTTAGGGTTTTTTAGGGTTTAGGGTTTAGGATTAGTTTTAGGGTTTAGGGTTTATGGTTTAGGATTTAGATTTTAGGGTTTATGGTTTTTTAAAAATAAAAATAAATATACTTAGTAAACCAGTAGGTTTAGGTTTATTCAATTATTTAGTTTAATTTTAATTATTTAGTTTATTTTTTATTTTAATTTAGGTTTTTTATTTATTTTGATTTAGTTTGGTTTATTTATTTTACTTTAAGTTTTTTTTTTAGTTTTTTTTTTTTTTGGATTAGGCTTAGGTTTATGTTTTTTTTTCTTTTGTTTTTTTTTATTTTATATTTGAGGTTTTGGTTTTATTTTTTATTTTGAAGTTTACGTTTAGGTCTTTATTTTATTTTTTCAGGTTGAGGTTTGTGGTTTTTATTTTAGCTTTATTTAAAGATTTATTTTTTAGTTTAGGCTTAGGTTTATTTTTAGTTTATTTTATTTTATTTAGTTTAGGATTTTATTTTAGTTTATTTTCGGTGTAGGTTTAGGTTTTATCTATTTTAGTTTAGCTTATTTTAATTTAAGTTTAGGTTTACTTTAGTTTATTTAATTTATTTTTATTTTAGGTTTAGTTTTTATTTTTAGTTTAGAATTTGGGTTTTATTTGTAATTTATTTATAGGTTTAAATCTTTATTTAGCTTTTTTTTTTAATTTATTTTAGGTTTATTTGATTTTTATTTTAAGTTTAGTTTTAATTTCATTTAGGTTTTATTTGTAGGCTTATTTTATTTTTTAGTTTTGTTTAGGTTTTTATTAATTTTATTTTAGTTTATTTATATTAGTTTATTTTATTTTATTTTTATGTTTAGGTTTAAGTTTTTGTTTAAATTTTTATTTTATTTTATATTTTTATTTTATTTAGATTTACATTTTTTATTTATTTAATTATTAGGTTTTATTTACTTTAGGTTTAATTTTTTAGTTTTTTAGGTTTTTAAGGTTTATGGTTAAGGGTTTAGGGTTTAGGGTTTTAGCATTTAGGGTTTTAGGGTTTAGGGTTAGGGTTTAGTGTTTAGTGTTAACGTTTAGTCTTTAGGGTTTAGGGTTTTTAGGGTTTAGGCTTTAGTGTTAGCTTAGGTTTTTAGGGTTAACAATTTTTATGGTTTAAGGTTTATGGTTTAGGGTTAATTTAGGATTTAGGGTTTAGGATTTTAGGGTTTAAGGTTTAGGGTTTATGATTTTGGGTTAGGGTTAGGGTTTAAGGTTTAAGGTTTAGGATTTGGGGTTTAGGGTTTAGGGTTAGTTTAGGAATTTGGGTTTAGGGAGTAGGGTTTTTTAAGGTTTAGGGTTTATGGTGTAGGGTTATAGGTTTAGGGTTCAAGGTTTAAGGTTAGTTTTAGGGTTTAGGGTTATGGAATAAGGGTTTAGGGTTTAAGGTTTAAGGATTTTTTTAAAAAAAATTCAGTATACTAGACGGTTTAGGTTTTTTTAATTTATTTAGTTGATTTATTTTAGTTTATTTATTTTTATTTTCTTTAAGTTTATTTTGCTTTTATTCATTTCATTTTATTTTTTTTTTATGTTTAGGATTAGTTTATTTATTTTTTTTAGTTTAGTTTTATTTTATTTTTAGGTTTGGGTTTCATTTTTTATTTTTAGGTTTAGGTTTAGGTTTTTAATTTATTTTTTTAGTTTTAGGTTTTAGGTTTTTATTTTAGGTTTTAATTTTTAGTTTAAGTTTTGGTTTATTTTTAGTTTGTTTTATTTTATTTAGTTCTGTGTTTAAGTTTAGTTTATTTTTGGTTTAGGTTTAGGTTTTATTTATTTTAGTTTAGTTTATTTTGTTTAGGTTTAGGTTTATTTTATTTTGTTTATTTTAGGTTTAAGTTTTTTTCTAGTTTAAGGTTTAGGTTTTATTTTTTTAGGTTTATGTTTTATTGTTTTATTTTATTTTATTTTAGGTTTACTTTATTTTTATTTTTTGTTTAGTTTTTATTTCATTTAGGTTTATTTTATTTTTTTAGTTTAGTTTAGGTTTTTATTTATTTTATTTTAGTTTAGTTTTAATTTTTTATTTTATTTTATTTTTAGGTTTAGGTTTAGGTTTAGGTTTTATTATTTTTTTATTTTATTTTATTTATTTTATTTATTTAGTTTTTTATTTATTTTATTTTTAGGTTTTATTTAGTTTAGGTTTAGGTTTTTAGGTTTTTAGGGTTTAGGGATTCGGGATTAGGGTTTAGGGTTTAGGATTTTTTTTAGGGTAATTAGGGAAATTTTATTGCCACGAAGAAAAGGTACAAAGTCCTTAGAGGGGGAAAATCTCTAAGCTAATGTTGAAAGAGCTACAAAGAGTCCTAAGGAGATAAGCCCCCTAACTAATACAATAGTTAAGGAAAGTAAGCTAAGAAAAATAGAAACATAGATCCATAAAAGAAATTCCATAAAATCAGCAACAAACTTCCTCTGCTCCTTTTGAAACTAGCACAATCCAACAGCAACAGTCTCCCAACTTATAATAGAGATCTGCAACATGCTTTTAAAGTACTGAGTATAGATAATGAATTACTTAATCAAGAATAAAGAGTAATAACAGATACAAATAATATGATAAAGAAAAGGCTCAGGCTCAATTACAATTGTCTCAATGAGCAACACCATATGTAAGCATCCAGACTTCAAGTGAAGGGTTACAATTACATATAGCTACCGACCAAAAAAAAGAAAGATCGAAACATCAAGGCCATCATTGCCGACATACCTCTTGTAGCACCTTATCCAATGACGATCATCCACGAACGCATAAAACTTCAAACAACAAATATAACCTGCGATCATCCCAGATAAAACTTCAAACAACAAATATAACCTACAAACCCAACACTCATAGATATTAAGCTCAGTATAACAAATAAGGGGGTAAACCATTAGGATAGCACTAGTCCAAAGGGAGCTCAACCAAAGCCACCACCAAGAATTGCTAATAAAGTCACTAGGGGAAAACCTCAAAATATGGGAAAAAGCACTAAACAAAGACAAAACAAAGTCAAAAGGAAACACATAGATGATAAGTTCATCCATTAAAAAAATATGCAAAGATCTAGAAGAAATAATACCCAGAGTAACAGTAAGACTAACAACAAGAAGGTTAAGTAGTAAGGCAACCATCAAAATAAGATAGGGGAGAGGTTATCCACTAGAACTAAAAATCCTAGCATGAAGAAACTTGAAAGAGAAGAATGGGAAGCTAAGTAGCGGTTCCCAACATAGTCTCAAAGATCGGGTAAATTATAATTAAATACTCTTTTAACCAACCCAGACTAGTAACCAATCCAAGCAGCCAGCATGGTTGGCCACCCAGCAAGCCACTAAGATAGCCAAGGATTTAAAACATCAAACTTAGAACCATCAGTAAGAAAGCCCAAAGTAGTTATCTAGGCACATATATTGAAAATATCCCAAGGGATAGCTGCAAGTAACAGCCACCAATCCCAATCTAAGGAAAGGAGAATCTAGTCCAAATAGCTAGAGATAGCAGCCAATGACAGAAAAAGAAAAAGCCCTTTAGGAAAAAAAACAATGCAATAAACAAAAATAGTAGCAAAAAATAAGAAACCCAATAGAGCCACCATCACCCAAGTCCAAAAAACATCTGACCAGTAGTTTTCAACCTTCCCATTCAAAATAAAAATCAAAACCAAAATGTCAGTAATACAGGAGGAGCACCCCTTATTCAAAAGATATAACAATCCAGTATCATCCATCCTCACACTCATCCAGAAAAGAAAAAAAATAAGGGTGATGATCCACAGAAAATTTTTTTCCAAGCTACAACAAAATAACAAATAGTCCTCAAGGGCACACAATCCCTCTTAGGTGGGAGAAAACCATAAAACACTTCAAAAGCCACCTTGATGAGCACCCCAACCAAAACCCACACCCCAAACAACACAAGTAAAACCCAAAAGGGTTGGAGTAGGTGAGAAGGGTGAGACTCTTGAGAGAATGGACAATAAAAAATAGAAGGAATAACCATCCTAATCAGCAAACAACTAGGTGAAAGTTCAACCAGCTATAGCATAACCAATCTAGAAAAGTTCAGGAAAACAACCACTAAAAAAAAAAGAGCTAGAACCAAAGGAAGGTAACAAAACCAACATGAGAAACACCAAGAAAGGGAAAAAACCCATAGCCACGCAGCACTAGAAACTAGCCAACCATAAATTCCAAAATAAATAAAACTAACTATAGAGATCAACAAATAAAGAGAACCACAAGACAAGTAAAACCCAATAGCCTCCACTGTGTAAACACCTCTACCGGGTGGGAGAAAATAAACCATAAATTAAAAGCTAGAAAACATCCAATAATTGGAAAGATAACCTCAACCCATCTAAATGATGGGAAAAAAATCAAAATGGATTTTAAGACATAGATTTAGGTTAAGAGAAAACTCAAGACCAAACCAGCAAAGGAGAAAACCAGTTCTAATCAAAAACACCAACATAGAGAAATTCAAAGCCCCAAAGGAGGAAAGAAGAGCTAAAAGCCTCTAAGGTAAAGCAATCCAATTTTATCTAGATTCATAAGATCCATTAAAAGGAGAGGTATGTTATCATTAGAAAACATTTGCAAATAAGAAGACCTGCCCCCAAATTTGCAAGAAAATTAGCACAAGAGTTGGCTTCCCTATAAATATGAGAAATTTAAAATTTTAGGTTAGCAAGAAGCCTCCAAGTATGACTAAGCAAATAAAACACTTCAGCATTACTGTGAGCAATATATTTAAGTAAATCTACAAGAAGGAAAGCATCAACTTCAAACCAAATCTTATGAAAACCTTGTTGTAAACAAATGGAAATTCCATGATGAATGCTTTTAAGTTTAGCAAATAACATAGAACAAGGCTCTAAAGGGGCAGCAAAAGCAGAGATAACCTTGCCACTGTGATCTCTCAAAATCCCACCATAACCATAGTAACCATTAGAAACTAAGCCATCAGTGTTAACCTTAATGTAATGATAATTTGGTTTAATCCAGTATATAATTTCTTGTCTAGGAGAGACATTACAAGGAGGAAGGTTAATCCCAAGTTTCAAGGCCACAGACTTGTGCCCTTTAAAATTAGAGTGAGTAAGAAGATTGGCTTTGAAAAGAAACAAAATTTTATATTTGGAACTAGTAATGATATGATTATAATTCATAGGAATCTTATAATGTTTTGCATCATTTCTATCCATCCAAATACACTGAAGAATAGTAATAGATAAAACAATTTTAACATGACACTTAGAAGTATGAGAGAAACATGCTTCAAGGAGTTGCATAATATAAAATGAACCATTAAAGTGGAAAGTATTAAAAATATTATCATACCAAGTCAACACTCGATATAGGGCCATTCATAAAAACATGATCCACACTTTCAATGTGGTAGCAATAGTGACATTTAGAGGGGAGTTGGAAACCTTTTTTCATAAGAGTAGCATCCACAGGGATATAATGCACCAAGTTAAGACTGAGAATGAAGTAGGGATACTATTATTCTAAGTTTTAGTAAAAACTAAGGACTCTTGATATTTAAATCTTATAAAATGCCACACATCCTTAGAAACAAAATCTCCAGAAAAAGAGATTTTGAAAAGAATTTGATCGGGTTCATTAGGGAAAGGCCAAATTTTAATGATTTTGTCAATGATTACACTAGGAAAAAAGTTATTCAATTGAGCCATATACCATTTATTATCAATAATTAACTAATGAATATTAATCTCTACAGTAGAATGAGTATTGAGAAGGGAATCAATAGAGCCTTGCCCAAGCCAATTTTCTTGCCAAAAGAATGAGGAACCAGAATTGACATCCCAATAAATTAAATTCTCAGCAATCCATTTGATACTACAAAGTCTTCAACAAATAGGAGAATCCCCAAATTTTAAAGCACAAATGAGGGGGTGTTTGCCCTGATAATACTTAGCATGCATAAACTTTGACCAGTAATTTTGTTTATTTCTAAAGTTCCACCACATTTTATAGGAAAAATAGTTAATAGAATCCTCTAATGTTTTGCAACCTAAGTCACATTCATTATTAGTACCATAATTTTTTTTCCAACTAGCCCAATGTAATATTTTAGTAGATGTATTAAATCCCCAAAAATAATTTATTAAAAAGTCTATTAATCCTTTTAATAATAAACAGTAGGAACAATAGTACAAGAGATACATATAGAGAGAGAGCAAAGGGTACTTTTGATCAGATAAGTCTAGCACCAAGGAAAGTAAATAAAATTCCCAAGAGTAGGTTTTCTTATTTATTTTTGAATAACTTCATCAAATAAAGAAGATCTTCTTGCTATATAAGGGAGTCCCAGATACTTGATAGGAGATTTTGTTGAGAAAAACCCATAATATTTTGGATAACATTGATCTTAGTTAAATAGATAGAAGAGCTTGTAATAAAACAACTTTTATAAAGCAACTCTCCCTATCAAAATGAGTTAAGAACTTACATATTTTTTTAATGTAAAGAGTGGAGACATTGCAAAATATAATGAAATCATCAGCAAAACTAAGGTGTGAAATGGGAAACCCACCAATGGTTCTGTAGTACGTGTTAAGCATTCTACTAAACATAAACTCAATACATCTAGAAAGATATTCCACAACAATAATGAAAAGGGTAGGTGAAAGAGGGTCCCTTTGACTTAGCACATGAGAAGAAGAGAAAAAATCATGCACTTCACCATTGAGAAGCTAGAAAACAAAGAATTCTCAATCCCATTTTTAATTAAAGCAATAAATTGATTAGAGAACCCAAATAAAGCCAAAATTTTATATAGGAAATCCAAACCAATATTATCATAAGCTTGGGAAATGTCAGGCTTAAAATGCAGGTTTCAATTATGAACTTTGGCATTTAAATCATGGATCATCTCTTGGGCTAAAAGAACACTATCAAAAATGGATCTCCCTTTAACAAAACTAGTTTGATTGGGAGAGATAATTTTAGGAAGTAAGAACTCAATCTTTTAGCCAAAATCTTAGAGATAAGTTTATTAAAAAGAGTAAAGCTAATCTAAAAATCACTCCAAACTTTAGGATTGTCTTTTAAGGAATTAAAATAATGGAGGTGCTAGCAAAATATATTTGAAGGATATTACCCTTAAAATATAGAATAGCTTTAATCAGGTCCTCCTTAATGATAATCAACATTTTGGAAAAAAAAAATAGTAAAACCATCTGGACCACCATAGTCTTTCTCCATACTCTGCAAAATATCAACAATTTCAGACTCGAAAGTTAAGGAAGAAAGCATATTGTTATCCTCATCAGAAATAAGATTAGGAATAACTTTAGGCCAAGAAATATCATTATAAGCTACATTTTAATTCAGAAGCTCTTTATAAAAAGAAATAGCAGAATCAATAAGCTCCTTTTTATCCGAACACCAAACTCCATCATTAATTTTAATTTTATGAATGTGATTTATTTCTTTTTTTCTTTTTAATCATGGCATAGAAATATTTAATATTTTGATCACCATCAGAGATCCATTTTATAGAATTTTTTTGTTGCCAATAGGTCTCTTCCATATCTTGAAAACATGTTAACTTATCATTAGCATGAGCCAACATATGAATTTTAGAAGGATCATTAACAACAGCTTCTTCCAAAATGATAACCTCATTCTCTAGTTTATTAATATTGATAAAAAAGTTCCTAAAATAATGTTTATTCCACAAAGTAAGGCATTATTTAAGTCTTTTTAATTTGAGCCATGATCTCCTCATCCCAAAAATAGAATCATCAAGATGGAGAGGTTCACCCTAGTTACTAGCAACAACATCAAAAAATCTATCATCCATCAACCACATATTTTCAAGGGATGGGGGAGGAAGATTTATTATTATTAAAATCACATTAATAAGCAAGGGAGAATGGTCCAAAAGGGTTCTATTTAAGTGCTCCACAGAAGTACTAGGGAGAAGATTAAACCATAGATGGTTAAAAAAACCCTCCAAGCCTTTGCCAGAGTCTATAATTATTCTAAGTAAATTATGACCTAGGAAAGCCAATGTCAGTAAGATGACAATCAAGAATAATGTTATTATAATCTTCCATTGAAAATAAGTTTGGAGCATTACCATCAACACGTTTAGAGGAAGAAGAGATAGTATTAAAGTCTCCACCCACAAACCAAGGAGCGTCAACAAAGAAGAAAACTAAAAGATTCTCCCCAAAGAATCTACTATTTCCATTACAAGAAGCATAAACAAATGAACTAAAATAACTAAAATTATCATATGTAATCTTAACATTTACAACTTGGGAAAATCATCCAAAATTTGTAGAGGATATGTATTTTTCCCAAAAATCCAAATTTTATTGCTCGAGTTAGCAAAAACATTACAAAAGCCAATCATTCTAGCAACATAAGAAATGTTAGAAGGAAGAATAAAAGGTTCCAAGATAGCTAAGAAGGAAATGTTATGAGTACAAACTAAGTTTCTAATTCTATTTCTAATAGATAGGGTGCTTATCCCTCTCACATTCCAAATTAAGAAAGAAACTATATATTTTTGGGCAAAAGAGCCGGATCTAGTAATTCTAGCAAAATTAGAAAGTTTAGTTTTAAGTGTTTTATTTTTCTTCCTAAAAATTGTTTGAAACTTATTATAAATATCCATAACATCAACATCTGAGAGAGATTATTCAGGGATATTTTTGGAATAAGGTTGCACATTTAACGCATCATTGCAATCCACTTCACCTTCTTCCAAATTAGTATTATGTTAGTAATAGAAATCAATTCAACATTAGAATGAAGTAGTAGAAGGATTAGAGCCATTTAAAGCACAAGTACCCAAGTCAGGGTTAGAAGCTTTTCCATTAGTTTGCTCATCATTCAAGCCCTCATCTAGGATCACATGCTTTTTAATTTAAGGTGGAAAAGAATTAGGAATGGAATCATTAGAGATAAAATCATCATCCATAAGTTTCAAAAAACATATTATTATCAATATTATTACCAATATGTGGGGCATTCAACTGTATAAGACCATTAAATGTTAAGGCATCCTTCTTAACATGACTAACATCCAAAAATTGATTAGGCTTAAGAACCGCAGCATTGTCCATAAGAACAGTGGGAGGATTAATATAATGTCCCTCAATTTCAGGTAAAGAAATGTCCATAGGAGCAGATTTTTGTGATTTAATTGTTAAGATTGGGATCTGAATTATTAATAACTGGTTTAGGTTTCATAAGGTGAGGGTGAACCATAAAGCAATCCGAAACTCCATGACCATGAATTTTGAAATGGGAATAAAAGATAGGAAAGTTCTCAAAGTTAACTTTTTGCAAATATCCATATTTCTCTGATCCTAACCAAATTTCCTTAGGAAATTTTTTAGTTATATTCAACTCGATTAGGATCTGAGCAATAGATGGCAGGGTATTAAAAGTAGTTGCCTGATCAGCTTGAAAAGGATGATCAAACAATGCACCCACTGCAAAAAGAAATTCATAATTAATGAAGTGGACATGCAAGTTAGGAAGAGAGATCCAAACCAAAATAATAGAAGATTCCTCCTTAATATCAAAAGGGCATCCATTTCACCAATCTCATCGACAATTGAAAACAAAATATGATGAAAAACATAGAGTATTCCAAATCATTGGAAAGTTGAATCAATACATGGCGAGAATCAATCAATTCGACAAAAACAATTCCATAGAGTTTCAAGCTATGAAAGAAAGATCAAATATTCTCTAAAGTAGGATGACACAAAGTCAATTTACCCACCAACATGAATTCAAATGGCTCTGCAAGCCTTTCCCAACTGAATTAGAACACAGTATTCCAGGTACCCATGGAAGGAAGTCGAGATAAGCTTAAGAGACTCAACAGCATAATTAGCCTTACCAGCAAGAACATCTTTGAAAGATTTTGAAGCCAGTGATGGATTTAAGCCAGAAGCCCCCAAAGAGTCAGAAATCTTAGCGGGAGCAGCCGTAAACTCAGGATTTCCCCACAGGGAAGTAGAAAATGTGACTATGATCAGTAGCGGTGCATGATAGGAGAAGCCATAAGCTGAACAAACCCATCAAATTGAAATCACCAATAATAGAGAAGATGCACCACCATAGTGAAATGAAATTCACTAGAGCACCAAAGAAATAGAAGAGAGAAAAAATGTTATTCAGTTTAGGGGGTTTTGGTTTAGGGTTTAGAGTTTATTGTTTTTTTTGGTTTACAATTTAGGGTTTGGGGTTTAGGATTTGGGATTTAGGGTTTAGGGTTGTAGGTTTTAGGGTTTAGGGTTTAAGATTTAGGGTTTAGTAGTTAGGTTTTTAAGGTTTAGGGATTAGGGTTTTAGGTTTAGTGTTTAGGGTTTAGGGTTTAGGGTTAGTTTTAGGGTTTACAGTTTAGAGTTTTTAAAAAAAATAAAAATTAAGTAAACTGGTAGTTTAACGTTTACTTATTTTATTTTTTATTTATTTTATTTTATTTTATTTTTTATTTTTATTTAGGTTTATTTTTTATTTTTATTTAGTTTAGTGTTTTTATTTTAGTTTAGGTTTTTTATTTTAGTTTATTTTTTAGGTTTAGGTTTAGGTTTATTTCTAAGTTAAGTTTTATTTTTATTATATTTTTTAGGTTTCAGTTCTTAGGACTTTAGGGTTTAAGGTTTATAGTTTAGAGTTTAGAGTTTTAAGGTTTAGGGTTTAGGATTTAAGATTTAGGGTTAGTGTTTAGTGTTTATTGTTTAGGGTTTAGGGTTTAGTGTTTAGGGTTTATTGTTTAGGGTTTATTGTTTAGGGTTTAGGGTTTAGTTATTAGGATTCAGAGTTTAGGGTTTAGGGTTATGGTTTTTTTATTTTATTATTTATTTATTTTTATTTTGTAGGGTTTAGGGTGTAGGGTTTAGGTTTTTGGTTTAGGAATCAGGTTTTAGGTTAAGTTTATTTTTTAATTAATTAAACTGTTAGATTTAGGTTTTTTAAGTTTATTTTTTCTTTATTTTAGTTTACTTTTTAATTTCATTTAGTTTATTTCATTTATTTAAGTTTTATTTATTTTAGTTTAGGTTTTATATTAGTTTAGTTTTTTAGGTTTAAGTTTAGGTTTATGTTTATTTTTTAATTTAGTTTTATCCTTTTTTATTTTTTTTAGTTTAGGTTTTATTTTTTATTTTTAGGATTGGGTTTAGGTTTTTATTTTTATTTTTTAGGTTTAGGTTTTAGGTTTTTATTTTAGGATTATATCTAGGATTTATTTTTTAGTTTAGGTTAAGGTTTATTTTTAGTTTAGTTTATTTTATTTAGTTTACAGTTTAGGTTTAGTTTATTTTGGTTTAGGTTTAGGTTTTATTTATTTTAGTTTAGTTTATTTTAATTTAGGTTTAGGTTTATTTTATTTTCTTTATTTTAGGTTTAGGTTTTTTTAGTTTAAGGTTTAGGTTGAGGTTTTAATTTTATTTATTTTAGGTTTAATTTTTTAGGTTTAGGTTTTATTTAGTTTTATTTTATTTTAATTTTTTGTTTATTTTTTTATTTTCATTTAGCTTTTATTTTATTTAGGTTTTTTTATTTTAGGTTTATTTTTTTAGTTTAGTTTAAGTTTTATTTTAGTTGAGGTTTTATTTAATTTTTATTTTATTTTAGTTTTATTTATTTTTATTTTATTACTAGGTTTAAGTTTAGGTTTAGGTTTTAGTTTAAGTTTTTATTTATTTTTATTATTTTATTTTATTTTTGTTTAAGTTTTTTTAATTATTTTATTTCTAGGTTTTATTTCATTTAGGTTTAATTTCTTAGGTTTTTAGGGTTTAGGGATTATGGTTTAGGGTTTAGGGTTTAGAGTTTAGGGTTTAGGGTTTATGGTTTAGGGTTTGGGATTTAGGATTTAGGGTTGTAGGTTTTGAGGTTAGGGTTTAGGGTTTAAGGTTTAGGGTTTATTATTTTAAGGTTTAAGGTTTAAGGTTTAAGGTTTAGGTTTTAGGTTTTAGGTTTTTGGTTTAGGGTTGTAGGATTAGGTTTAGTTTAGTTTTAGTTTATTTAGGTTTAGTTTTGATTTTAGAGTTTATTAGATTTAGTTTAGGGTTTACAATTTATGATTGTTTTTTAAATTTAATTAAAAGGTAGGTTTAGGTTTATTTAGATTTTAGTTTATTTTATTTATTTTATTTTATTTTATTTTATTTAGGTTTATTTTTATTTTCATTTAATTTAGTTTATTTATTTTAGGTTATTTATTTTAGATTAGGTATTTTATTTTAGTTTATTTTTTAAGTTTAGGGTTATGTTATATGGTTTAGTGTTTTTAGGGTTTAGGGTTAGTTTAGCCTCCAAGGTTTAGGGTTTTAGGGTTTAGGGTTTAGGGTTTGGGGTTGAGGTTTAGGGTTTAGAATTTTAGGGTTTATGCTTTTAGGGTTTAGGGTTTAAGATTAGCATTTAGGGTTTTGGCATTAGGGTTTAGGGGTTCAGGCTTTACGCTTTAAGGTTTTTAGGGTTTATGGTTTAGGGTTTAAGATTTTGTAGGGTTTAAGGTTAAGGGTTATTAGATTAGGGTTGTAAGTTTAGGGTTTTTTTTTTAAATTAAGTAAACCAGTAGGTTTAGGTATTTTTTGTTTATTTTTTATTTATTTATTTTATTTTATTTTATATTTTTATTTAGGTTTATTTTTTATTTTTATTTAGTTTGGTTTATTTATTTTAGGTTTTTTATTTTATTTTATTATTTTAGTTTAGGTTTAGGTTTAGGTTTATTTTTTAGTTGAGTTTTATTTTTATTTTATTTTTAGATTTAAGTTTTACTTTTTATTTTTAGGTTTAGGTTTTGGTTTTTATTTCATTTTTTAGGTTTAGGTTTAGGTTTTTATTTTTGGTTAATTTTAAGGCTTTATTTTTTGTTTATTTATTTTATTTAGTTTAGGTTTAGGTTTAAGTTTAGTTTATTTTAGGTTTAGGTTTAGGTTTTGTTTATTTTAGTTTAGTTTATTTTGTTTAGGTTTAGGTTTATTTTATTTTATTTTAGGTTTAGGTTTTTTTTAGGTTAAGGTTTAGTTTTTTTTTTAATTTTTGGTTTTATTTTTAAATTTATTTTTTAGGTTTAGGTGTTTATTTATTTTTTATTTTTTTTTATTTTAGGTTTATTTTATTTTTATTTAATTAAGGTTTTTTATTTTTAGGTCTATTTTATTTTATAGTTTAGTTTAGGTTTTTATTTATTTTATTTTTGTTTAGTTTAATTTTTTATTTTATTTTTTTTTTAGGTTTAGGTTTTAGCTTTAGTTTTTCTTTTCTTTTATTTTATTTAGGTTTAGGTTTAGTTATTTATATTATTTTCAGGTTTTATTTAGTTTAGGTTTAGGTTTTTTGGTTTTTAGGGTTTAAGGTTTAGTGTTTAGTGTTTAGGGTTAGGTTTAGGATTTAGGGTTTAGGTTTTTTTAAAAAAAATTAAATAAACCTGTAGATTTATGTTAATTTAGTTTATTTATTTAATTTATTTAGTTTATTTTTTATTTATTTTATTTTATTTTATTTTTTATTTTTATTTAGGTTTATTTTATTTATTTATTTTGGTTTACTTACTTTAGGTTTATTTCCTTTCATTTGGTTTTTTGTTTTAGTTTATTCTTTTTATTTTGGTTTAGGTTTAGGTTTATTTTTTAGTTTAGTTTTATTTTTATTTTATTTTTTAGTTTTTAGGTTTTAGTTTTTAATTTTAGTTTATTCTTTTTGTTTTGGTTTAGGTTTAGGTTTATTTTTCAGTTTAGTTTTATTTTTATTTTATTTTTTATTTTTTAGGTTTTAGTTTTTAATTTTAGTTTTACATTTAGGTTTTTATTTTATTTTTTTATGTTTATGTTTTAGGTTTTTATTTTTGGTTTTGTTTTAGGTTTTATTTTTTAGTTTATTTTATTTTATTTAGTTTAGGTTTAGGTTTAGGTATAGTTTATTTTAGGTTTAGGTTTAGGTATAGTTTATTTTAGGTTTAGGTTTGGATTTTATTTATTTTAGTTTAATTCATCTTAATTTAGGTTTAGGTTTATTTTATTTTTATTTAAGGGTAGGTTTTTTTAGGTTAAGGTTTAGATTTTATTTTTTTATTTACTTTTTGGTTTAATTTTTAAATTAATTTTTTAGGTTTAGGTTTTTATTTTATTTTATTTTAGGTTTATTTTATTTTTATTTTTATTTTCTTTTGGTTTTTTATTTTTAGGTTTATTTTATTTTATAGTTTAGTTTAGGTTCTTATTTATTTTATTTTTATTTTGTTTAATTTTTTTAATGTTATTTTTAGATTTAGGTTTAGATTTTAGTTTAGATTTTAATTTTATTTTGTTTAATTTATTTTAATTAGGTTTAGGTTTATTTATTTATTTTATTTTAAAGATTTATTTAGTTTTTGTTTAGGTATTTTTGTTTTTAGGGTTTAGGGCTATAGGTTTAGGGTTAGCTTTTGGGTTTAGGGTTTAGAATTTTGGATTTTGGGTTTAGGGTTTTTTTTTAAATTAAGTAAACCAATAGGTTTATGTTTGTTTAGTTTATTTAGTTTATTTTTTAAATTATTTTAGTTTATTCTTTTTATTTGGGTTTATGTTTTATTTTTATCTATTTTGGTTTATTTATTTTAGGTTTATTTATTTTTGTTTAGATTTTTTATTTTAGTTTATTATTTTGGTTTTGGTTTAGGTTTAGGTTTAATTTTTAGTTTAGTTTTATTTTATTTTATTTTTTTGGTTTAAGTTTTACTTTTTATTTTTATATTTAGGTTTAGGTTAGGTTTAGGGTTTTATTTTATTTTTTTATGTTTAGGTTTTTGGTTTTTAATTTTGGTTTATTTTTTAGTTTTATTTTTGTAGTTTATTTTATTTTATTTAGTCTAGATTTAGGTTTAGGTTTAGTTTATTTTATGTTTAGGTTTTATTTATTTTTGTTTAGTTTATTTTAGTTTAGGTTTAAATTTATTTTATTTTATTTCATTTTTTTATTTTAGGTTTAGGTTTTTCTTTAGGTTAGGGTTTAGGCTTTATTATTTATTTATTTTTCAGTTTTATTTTATTGGTTGAAGTTTTTATTTAGTTTTTATTATATTTTATTTTATGTTTATTTTATTTTATTAAGATTTTTTATTTTTAGGTTTATTTTATCCTATAGTTTATTTTATGTTTTGATTTAATTTATTTTTGTCTAGTTTAATTTTTTATTTTATTTAATTTTAAGTTTATGTTTAGGTATAAGTTTTAGTTTAGGTTCCAATTTTTTGGTTTTTAGGGTGTAGGGTTTAGGTTATAGGGTTTTGGGTTGTAGGTTTAGTGTTAGCTTACGGGTTTTGGGTTTAGGGTTTAGGATTTAGGTTAGGGTTTTTTAAAAAAAATTAGTTAAGAGTTTAGATTTATTTAGTTTATTTAATATTTATTTTAGTTTATTTTATTTTTGATTTTTATTTAGGTTTATTTCCTATTTTTTTTAGTTTAGTTTATTTCTTTTAGGTTTATTTATTTTAAAGGTTTTATTTTTTTTTTTTTTTTTTATTTAGTTTATTTTTGGTTTTGGTTTAGGTTTAGGTTTATTATTTTATTTTATTTTATTTTATTTTTTTACTTTTAGGTTTACTTATTATTTTTAGGTTTAGGTTTAGGTTTTTATTTTATTTTTTTATGATTAAGTTTTAGGTTTTTATTTTTGGTTTATTTTTAGGTTTTATTTTTTAATTTTTTTTCTATTTAGTTTAGGTTTAGGTTTGGTTTTATTTATTTTAGTTTAGTTTATTTTGTTTAGGTTTAGGTTTATGTTATTTTATTTATTTTATTTTTATTTTAGGTTTATGTTGTTTTTTAGGTTAGGGTTTAGGTTTTATTTTTTATTTATTTTTGGGCTTTATTTTTAGGTTTATTTATTAGGTTTGGGATTTTATATCATTTTTATTTTATTACATTTTATTTTTATGTTTATTTTATTTTATTTTATGTTTATTTTTATTTTATTTAGGTTTTTTATTTTTAGTTTTATTTTATTTTATAGTTTTGTTTATGCTTTTATTTATTTTTATTTTTATTTAGTTTTTACATTTTATTTTATTTTATTTATTTTATTTTTAGGTTCAAGTTTAGGTTTTAGTTTAGGTTTTTATTTGATTTGATTTATTTTTTTTATTTTATTTAGGTTCGAGTTTTTTTATTTATTTTATTTCTAGGTTTTATTTAGGTTAAGTTTTGGCTTTTAGGTTTTTAGGGTTTAGGGGTATAGGTTTTAAGGTTTAGGGTTTGGGATTTATGTTATGAGTTTAGGGTTGGGTATTTTAGGGTTTAGAGTTTGGGGTTTAGGGTTTGGGATTTATGTTTTAGGGTTTAGGGTTGTAGATTTTATGGTTTTGTGTTTACAATTTAGGGTTTAAGGTTTTGGTTATAGTTTAGGTTTTAAGGTTTTAGGGTTTAGGGGTTAGGGTTTAGGGTTTAGGGTTTAGGGTTTAGGGTTTAGGTTTTAGGGTTTAAAGTTCACAATTTTTTTATTAGTTTCAAAGTTTTTAAATTTTTTTTAAATTATTTAAATTAAGTAAACATGTAGGTTTAGGTTTATTTAGTTTATTTTATTATTTATTTTAGTTTTTATTTAGAATTATTTGTATCTTTATTTAGTTTAGTTTATTGATTTTAGGTTTATTTATTTTAGTTGTTTAGGTTTAGGTTTATTTTTTGTTTAGTTCTATTTTTTTTCTTTGTTGGTTTAGGCTTTAATTTTTTATTTTAGGTTTAGGTTTAGGTTTTATTTTAATTTTATGGTTTTAGGTTTAGGTTTATATGAGGTTTATTTTAAGTATTATTTTCTTTAGTTTAGGTTTTGGTTTATTTTAGTTTATTTTTATTTATTTAATTTTATTTATTTAGTTTAGGTTTAGGTTTAGGTTTCCTTTATTTTAGGTTTAGGTTTAGGTTTTATTTATTTTAGTTTATTTTATCTTAGTTTAGGTTTAAGTTTATATTATTATTATTTTGGGTATAGTTTTTTGTTTTAATTTAGGGTTTAGGTTTTTTATTTTATTTATTTTTAGGTTCATTTTTTAGGTTTCTTTTTTATTTGGTTTTTATTTTAGGTTTATTTTATTTTTATTTAAGGATTAGTTTTTAATTTATTCAAGTTTTTTATTTTTAAATTTAGTTTAAGTTTTTATTTATTTTATTTTAGTTTATTTTTTATTTATTATTATTTTTTTCTTTTTTAGGTTTAGGTTTTGGTTTAGGTTTTAGTTTATGTTTTTATTTTTTTCTTTTTATTTTTGATTAGGTTTATTTATTTAATTTATTTTTAGGTTTTATTTAGTTAAGGTTTAGCTTATTAGATTTTTAGGGTTTAGGTTTTATGTTTTTATTTCAGGTATAATTTTAGGTTTTATTTTTGGTTTAGTTTTAGGTTCACTTTTAGTTTATTTTATTTTCTTTAATTTAGGATTTAAGTTTAGCTATTAATTATTTTAGTTCAGTTAATTTTAGTTTAGGTTTAGGTTTATTTTCTTTTGTTTATTTTATTTTTAATTTAGGTTTAGTTTTAATTTTATTTTAGGGTTTGGATTTTATTTTTTATTTATTTCAAGATTTTATTTTTAGGCTTATTTTTTAGGTTTAGTTTTATTTAGATGTTATTTTAATTTTTTTAGGCCTATTTTATTTTTTATTTTATGTTTAGTTTTATTTTATTTAGGTATTTTATTCTTAGGTTTATTTTATTTTTTATTTAGTTTATGGTTTTAGTTATTTTATTCTAGCTAATTTTTATTAGTTTATTTTATTTTATTTTTAGGTTTAAGTTTAGGTTTTTCTTTGGTTTTAATTATATTTTATTTTATTTAGGTTTAGGTTTTTTATTTATTTTATTTTTAGGTTTTATTTACATTAGGTTTAGGTTTTTAGGTTTTTAAGTTTTTAGGGTTTATGGTTTAGGGTTTAGGGTTTAGGGTTTAGGGTTTTAAGGTTTAAAGTTTTAGGGTTTAGGGTTTAGGGTTTGGGGTTTAGGGGTTAGGGTTTATGGTTTCGGGTTTAGGGTTTAGTATTTAGGCTTTAGGGTTTATGATTTTTAGGGTTTAAGGTTTAGGATTAGGTTAGGGTTTAGGGTTAGTTTAGGGTTTAGGGTTTAGGGTTTAGGGTTTTAGGGTTTAGGTGTATGGTTTAGGGTTAATTTAGGGTTTAGGGTTTAGGGTTTAAGGGTTTAGGGTTTAGGGTTTAGGGTTTAGGTTAGGGTTAGGGTTTAGGATTTTTGGTTTAGGGTTTAGCATTCTGGGTTTAGGGCTAGTTTAGGATTTAGGGTTTAGCATTTATGATTTTAGGTTTAGGGTTGTAGGTTTAGAGTTCAAAGTTTAGGGTTTATTTTATGGTTTAGGGATTTAGGGTTTTGGATTTAGGGTTTAAGGTTTAGGGTTTATGGTTTAGGGTTATTTTTTAAATTAAGTAAACTGCCAGGTTTAGATTTTTTTTAGTTTATTTAACTTTTATTTTCTTTATGTTTATTTTTTATTTTTATTTTCTATAGTTTAGGTTATTATTTTAGTTTATTTTTTTGGTTTAGGTATATGTTAATATTTATTTTTTAGTTCAATGTTATTTTTATATTATTTTTTATGTTTAAGTTTTATTTTTTATTATTAGGTTCAAGTTTAGTTTTTTATTATATTTTTTGAAGTTTAGATTTTAGATTTTTATTTTAGGTTTATTTTTAAGTTTTAAGTTTTAGTTTAGGTTTAGGTTTATTTTTAGTTTATTTTATTTTATTTAGTTTATTATTTAGATTTAATTTATTTTTGATTTAGGTTTAGGTTTTATTTATTTTAGTTTAGGTTTCGATTTATTTTAAGTATAAGTTTTTTCTTAGTTTAGTGTTTAGGTTTTATTTTTTATTTATTTTTAGGTTTATTTTTAACTTTAGGTTTTTATTTAGTTTATATCTTATTTTATTTTAGGTTTATTTTATTTTAATTGTATGCTTGGGTTTTCTTTTATTTTGCTCTTTAATTTTTAGGTTAATTTATTTTTTTAGTTGAGTTTTGGTTTTTAATTATTTTATTTTAGTTTAGTTTTTATTTTTTTTTATTTTATTTTTAGGTTTAGGTTTAGGTTTAGGTTTAGGTTTTAGATTAGGTTTTTATTATATTTTATTTATTTTTTAAGTTTTTTTAAAATTTTATTTTTAGGTTTTATTTTGTTTATATTTAGGTTTTTGGGTTTTTAGGGTTTAGGGTTTGGGGTTTAGGGTTTAGGATTGTAGGTTTTAGGATTTAGGGTTTAAGGTTTAGGGTTTATGGTTTAGGGTTTAGGGTTTAGGGTTAAGGTTTTAGGGTTTATGGTTTAGGGTTTAGTGTTTAGGGTTTAGGATTTAGGGTTTAGGTTTTTGGGTTTAGTGTTTATGGTTTTTTTGGTAAAATTAAGTAAATCAAAAGGGTTAGGTTTATTTAGTTTATTTTGTTTATTTTGTATTTATTTTATTTTATTTTATTTTATTTTCTATTTTTATTTACTTTAGTTTATTTATTTTAGTTTAGTTTTTTATTTTAGTTTATTTTAGATTATTTTATTTTTATTTTTATTTTATTTTCTAACTTTAGGTTTTATATTTAATTTTAATTTTAGATTTAGGTTTTATTTTATTTTTGTAGGTTTAGGTTTTAGGTTTTAGGTTTTTATTTTAGTTTTATTTTTAGGTTTTATTTTTAAGTTTAAGTTTAGGTTTATTTTTTGTTTATTTTATTTTATTTACTTTAGGGTTTTGGTTTAGTTTATTTGAAGTTTAAGTTTACGTTTTATTTATCTTAGTTTAGGTTTAGCTTTATTTTATTTTATTTATTTTTGGTTTAGGTTTTTTTAGTTTAGGGTTTAGGTTTTATTTTTTATTAATTTTTAAGTTTAAGTTTTTATCTAGTTTTTATCTTATTTTATTTTAGGTTTATTTTATTTTATTTTATGTTTAGTTTTTATTTTATTTAGGTTTTTATTTTTATGTTTATTTTATATTTTAGTTTTGTTTAGGTTTTTATTTATTTTATTAAGTTTAATTTTTATTTTTTATTTTTTATTTTTTTAAGTTTAAGTTTAGGTTTTAGTTTAGAGTTTTCTTTTATTTTATTTTTTGATTTAATTTAGGTTTAGGTTTTTTTATTTATGTTATTTTTAGGTTTTATTTAGTTTAGGTTTAGGTTTTTATGCTTTTATTGTTTAAGCTTTAGGAATTAGGGTTTAGGAATTAGGGTTTAGGGTTTAAGGTTCAGGGTTTAGTGTTTAGGGTATAGGGTTGTAGGTTTTATGGCTTAGGGTTTAGGGTTTAAGGTTTGGGTTTAGGGTTTATAGTTTAAGGGTTTAGGGTTTAGGGTTTAGGGTTAAGGGTTGTAGGTTTAGGCGTAGTTTTAGGGTTTAGGACCTAGGGTTAGAGTTTTTTTTTCTTTTTTTATAGTTTTTTTATATTTTTATAAAATTAAGTAAACTAGTAGGTTTAAGTTTATTTATTTTAGTTAGTTTATTTTTTTTATTATTTTAGTTTATTTTACTTTTTTGTTTTATTTTTATTTAGTTTAGTTTATTTTTCTTTTTAGATTTATTTAGTTTAATTTAGGTTTTTTATTTGAGTTTATTTTTTCAATTTAGATTTATTTATTTTACTTTCTTTTTAAGTTTAGGTTTAGCTTTAGGTTTTAGTTTATTTTTTATTATATTATTTAATTTAATTTTTTTGCTTTAAATTTTTTATTTATTTTCTTTTTAGGTTTTAGTTAGTTTAGTTTTTAATTTTTTAGCTTTTTATGGTTTAGTGTTTAGGGTTTAAGGTTTAGGGTTAATTTAAGGTTTAAGGTTTAGGGTTTGGGGTTTAGGCTTTAGGGTTTAGGGTTTTGGGTTTTAGGTTTTGGATTTAAGTTTTAGGGTTTAGGATTTAGGGTTTAGGGTTTCGGGTTTAGGGTTTTGGGTTTAAATTTTAGGTTTAGAGTTTAGGTTTTAGTTTAGGGTGTAGGGTTTTTAATTTTTTTAAGAGAGAACAAATCTAGATTCAACATTTCTTCTTTTATTTGTTCAACAAAGTAATACACCAAGTTTTCTAAGGTTTTACATAAATAAAATGAGCATGCATAGAAAATGAAAACCCTAGATAACTCATCTCTACTATAAAGCAGTTTATAGGATCGATTGTTCTTCAATTTCTCCAATTCCAATACGACCTCTCGACTATAGTTTACCATCATATCCGATCTCTCCCTCCACCGGTTTTTAGCTTTTGCCTCCATAACCATCACTTTACCTTTATCCAGGTCTAGATGAGCACGGTTGATGGTATTGTTCCTACCGTTAAGATTTTGTAGATTCTTAGGGTTTAGGTTTTTGTTTAGGTTTATTAGGTTTTAGGGTTTAGGTTTATCTTTTAATTTATTTAGTTATGTTAGTTTTAGATTTAGGGTTTCGGGATAGGGTTTAGGGATTAGGATTTAGGGTTTATGCTTTTAGGGTTAAGAGTTTAGGGTAAGGGTTAGCGATTAGTTTTTAGGGTTTTTTAGGTTTTAGGTTTTAGGGTTGTAGGTTTAAGGTTTAGGGTTTAGGATTTAGGGTTTAAGGTTTTTTTTTTAAATTAAGTAAACCAGTAGGCTTAGGTTTATTTAGTATATTTAGCTTATTTTTTATATATTTTAGTTTACTTTATTTTTATTTTTATTTTGGTTTATTTTTTATTTTTTATAGTTTAGTTTATTTATTTTAGGTTTATTTATTTTAGTTTAGGTTTTGTATTTTAGTTTATTTTTTAGGTTTAGGTTTAGGTTTAATTTTATTTTTTAGTTGAGTTTTAAGTTTATTTTATTTTTTATGTTTAGGTTTTTTTTTATTTTTTGGTTTAGGATTAGGTTTTTATTTTGCTTTTTTTTAGTTTAGGTTTAGGTTTTATTTTGGCTTATTTTTTTGGGTTCTATTTTTTAGTTTAGGTTTAGGTTTTTTTATTTAGTTTATCCTTGGTTTAGGTTTACGTTTTATTTATTTTAGTTTACCTTGATTTAGTTTATGTTTAGGATTATTTTATTTTATTTATTTTATTTTTATTCCAGGTTTAGTTTTCATTAGTTTAGTGTTTAGTTTTTATTTTTATTTATTTTTAGGTTTATTTTTTAGATTTAGGAATTTATTTAGTTTTTTTATTGTATTTTAGGTTTATTCTATTATTATTTTACATTTAGTTTTTATTTTATTTAGGTTTTTTATTATTTGTTTTATTTTAATTTTTAGTTTTATGTTTTCATTTTTGGTTTATTTTTAGTTTTTATTTTTAAATTTAGGATTAGGTAGGTTTTTAGATTATTTTATTTTATTTAGTTTAGGGTTTTGGTTTAGTTTATTTTAGATATATGTTTAGGTTTTATTTTTAGGTTTATTTTTAAGTTTAGGTTTTTATTTAGTTTCTATTTTATTTTATATTAGGTTTATTTTATTTTTATTTTACCTTTATTTTTTATTTTATTTAGTTTTTTTTATTTTTAGGTTTATTTTATATTTTAGTTTAGTTTATATTTTTATTTATTTTATTTTAGTTTAGTTTTTATTTTTTATTTTATTTTATTTTTACGTTTAGGTTTAGGTTTAAGGTTAGGTTTTAATTTAATTTAATTTTCTTTATTTAATTTAGGTTTAAGTTTTTAATTTATTTTATTTTTATGTTTTTATGTTTTTAGGTTTTAGGGTTTATGGTTTAGGGTTTAGCATTTGGGGTTTAGGGTTTAGGGTTTAGGGTTGTAAGTTTAGGGTTTAAGATTTAGGGTTAAGGGTTTTAGGGTTTAGGGTTTAGGGTTTAGGGTTTAGAGTTTAGGATTTTTGATTTAGGGTTGGTTTTACGGTTTAGGGTTTAGTGTAAAGGTTTTTTTTTGTTTTTTTAAATCTAAATAAACTGGTAGGTTTATGTTTATTTAGTTCAGTTTATTTATTTTTTATTTATTTTAGTTTATTTTATTTTTTATTCTTGTTTAGGTTTATTTTTATTTTTATTTAGTTTTGTTTATTTATTTTCATTTATGTTTTTTACTTTAGTTTATTTTTTAAGTATATGTTTTGTTGGTTTTGGTTTATTTTTTAGTTTAGTTTTATTTTTATTTTAATTTTTAAGTTTAGGTTCTATTTTTATTTTTAAGTTTAGGTTTAGGTTTATTTTAGTTTCTTTTATTTTATTTATTTTAGATTTATGTTTAGGTTTAGTTTATTTTAGGTTTAAGTTTAGGTTATATTTATTTTAGTTTATTTTATTTATTTTAGGTTTAAGTTAATTTTATTTTATTTTAGGCTTAGGTCTTTTTTAGTTTAGGGTTTATTTATTTTATTTTTTATTTCTTTTAGGTTTTATTTTTGGATTATTTTTTAGTTTATGTTTTATTTAGTTTTATTGTATTTTATTTTAGGTTTATTTTAATTTTTTTTTTTTTTATAGTTTTAATTTTATTTAGGTTTTTTTTGTTTAGTTTAGGTTTTTATTTATTTCATTTTAATTTAATTTTTATTTTTTATTTTACTTTCTTTTTAGGTTTAGCTTTAGGTTTTAGTTTATTTTTTATTTTATTTTATTTATTTTATTTTGGTTTAAGCTTTTTTATTTATTTTATTTTTAGGTTTCATTTTGTTTAGTTTTCAATTTTAGCTTTTTAGGATTTAGGGATTAGGGTTAGTTTAGGGTTTAGGATTTAGGATTTAGGGTTTCAAATTTAGGGTTTAGGTTTTAGGTTTAGGGTTTTTAGTTTTTTTTTTAACATAAAATAGATTTAGATTCAACATTTCTTCTTTTTGATTTAATCAACCAAGTAATATACCATGTTTTTTAGGACACAAGTGGTGACATGGATCAAAAATGAGCATGAATAGAGCAAATCAAAAAGCCTAGATAATTAGAACCATCTCTACTATAAAGACACAGCTCCATAAGTGGCAGATCAGATTAGCCATTCTTCAATTTCTTCAGTTCCCATCAGAACCACCCTAGCCTCTCGTGTAGTGGAATCCACCATCATATCTCCGATCTCTCCCTCCGCCACCACCATGGCTGTAACCTCCGTTGCTCCTCCTGCCTCCATAACCATCGCTTCTCTGACCACCACCTTTATATCCACCAACCAGATCTAGACTGAGCCTAATTGATGGTGATGATCCGGTCATTAAGGTTCTTCCCATTCTTATGGTTTTAGTTTAGGTTTAGTTTTAGGTTTATTAGGTTTAAGGGTTAAGGTTTATTTTTTTAATTTATTTAGTTATGTTAGGTTTAGCTTTAGGGTTTGGGGTTTAAGATTTAAGGTTTAGGGTTTATGGTTTAGGGTTTATGTTTATGATTTAGGGTTTAGGGTTTAGGGTTTTAGGGTTTATGCTTTTAGAGTTTAGGGTTTAGGGTTAGGGTTAGGGTTTAGTGTATAGGGTTTTTAAGGGTTTATGATTTAGGGTTGTAGGTTTAGGGTTTAGTGTTTAGGATTTAGGGTTTAAGGTTTTTTTAAAAAATTAAGTGAACCAGTAGGTTTAGGTTTATTTAGTATATTTAGTTTATTTTGTATTTATTTTAGTTTGCTTTATTTTTATTTTTATTTAGGTTTATTTTTTATTTTTATTTAGTTTAGTATATCTATTTCAATTTAAATTTTGTATTTTATTTTATTTTTTAGGTTTATTTTTTAGTTGAGTTTTATTTTTATTTTATTTTTTTGGTTTAGGTTTTTTTTTATTTTTTAGGTTTAGGTTTAGGTTTTCATTTTAGTTTTTTACATTTAGGTTTTAGCTTTTTATTTTAGGTTTATTTTTAGGTATTATTTTTAGTTTATTTTATTTTAGTTTATTTTTATTTAGTTTAGTTTAGGTTTAGATTCAATTTATTTTAGGTTTAGGTTTAAATTTTACATATTTTAGTTTAGTTTATTTTAGTTTAGGTTTAGGTTTATTTTATTTTTATTTTAGGTTTAGGTTTTTTTCGTTTAGTGTTTAGGTTTTATTTTTTATTTATTTTTAGGTTTAGGTTTTCATTTAGGTTATATTTTATTTTATTTTTATTTTATGTTTAGTTTTTATTTTATTTAGGTTTTTTAATCTTAGGTTTATTTTAGTTTCTTTTATTTAGTGTATGTTTTTATTTATTTTATTTTAATTTGGTTTTATTATTTTATTTTATTTTATTTTTAGGTTTAGGTTTAGGTTTTGGTTTAGGTTTCTATTTTATTTTGTTTTAATTTTATTTAGCTTAGATTTTAATTTATTTTTTATTTTTAAGTTTTATTTAATTTGGTTTTAGGTTTTAGGTTTTAAGGTTTAGAGTTTAGGGTTTATGGTTTAATGTTTTAGGGTTTAAGGTTTAAGGGTTTAGGCTTTAGGGTTTATAGTTTAAAGTTTAGGGTTTAGGTTTTAAGGTTTAGGGTTTAGGTTAATGATTTAGAGTTGTAGGTTTTAGGGTTTTTTGGGTTTAGGGTTTAGATTTAGGGTTTAGGGTTTAGGGTTAGTTTTAGGGTTTAGGATTTAGGGTTAGAGGTTTTTTTTAATTTAGGGTTCTCGAATTAGGGTTGGAGTTTAGTTTACTTTAGGGTTTAGGGTTTTAAGTTTAGGGTTTAGGTTTATAGTTTAGGTTTAGTTTAGGTTTAGAGTTGTAGGTTTAGCTTTAGGTTTAGGGTTCTAAGTTTAGGGTTTTATGTTTAGGATTTATGGTTAGGTTTTTTTATTATGTATTTATTTTTTTAATTCAGGGTTTTGAATTTAGGGTTGTAGGTTTAGGGTTTAGAGTTAAGTGTTTTTTAAAAAAATTAAATTAATCGATAGGTTTAGTTTTATTAATTTATTTTTTATTTATTTTAGTTTATTTTATCTTTTTATTTTTATTTAGGTATATTTTTTTTTATTTAGTTTTATTTATTTATTTTGGTCTAGATTTTATATTTTAGTTTACTTTTTTGATTTAGGTTTATGGTTATGTTTAGAGATAAGGGTTTAAGATTTTAGGGTTTAGGATTTAGCGTCTAGGGTTTAAGGTTTAGGGTTTAAGGTTTAGGGTTTAGGGTTTTACAGTTTAGGGTTTTAGGGCTTAGGGTTTAGGGTTTATGGTTTAGGGTTAGTTTTAGGGTTTCAGGTTTAGTGTTTTGGGTTAATTTTATTAGGGTTTATTTATTTATTTATTTATTTAGTTTATTTATTTTATTTTATTTATAGTTTATTTTATTTTATTTATTTTTATTTAGGTTTATTTTATTTTATTTTAGGTTTAGTTTTTAGATTTATTTTATTTTTAATTTAGTTTTATTTTTATTTTTCCTTTTAGGTTTAGGTTTAATTTTTTTTTTTAGGTTTAGGTTTAGGTTTTATTTTCATTTTTTTAGGTTTAGGTTTTAGGTTTTTATTTTTGGTTTATTTTTAGGTTTTATTTTTTAGTTTAGATTTTGGTTTACTTTTAGTTTATTTTATTTTATTTTAGTTTAGGATTTAGGTTTAGTTTATATTAGGTTTAGGTTTAGGTTTTATTTGTTTTAGTTTACTTTATTTTAGTTTAGGTTTGCATTTATTTTATTTTGTTTATTTTATTTTTATTTTAATTTAATTTTTATTTTTAGTTTAGGGTTTGGGTTTTATTTTGTATTTATATCAATCTTTTGTTTTTAGGTTTATTTTTTAGGATAAGGTTTTTATTTAGTTTTAATTTTATTTTATTTTTATTTTACATTTAGTTTTTATTTTATTTAGGTGTTTTATTCTTAGGTTTATTTTAAAGTTTAGTTTAGTTTAGGTTTTTATTTATTTTATTTAAGTTTATCATTATTTTTTATTTTATTTTATTTTTAGGTTTAGGTTTAGGTTTAGTTTTTTATTTTATTTTATTTATCTTATTTAATTTATGTTTAAGTTTGCTTATTTATTTTATTTTTAAGTTTTATTTAGTTTTGGTTTAGGTTTTTAAGATTTTATGGTTTAAGGTTTAGGGTTTAGGGTTTAGGGTTAAAGGTTTAGGGTTTAAAGTATTAGGGTTTATGGTTTTATGTTTTAGGGTTAGGGTTTAGGGTTTAGGGTTTAGGGTTTAGTGTTTAGTCTTTAGGGTTTAGGGTTTAGGTTTTAGGGTTTTGGGTTATTTTAAGGTTTAGGGTTAGATTAGGGTTTAGGGTTTAGGCTTTAGGCTTTAGGGTTTAGGGTTTAGGGTTAATTAAGGGTTTAAGGTTTAGGGGTTTAGGGTTAGGTTTAGGATTTATGATTTAAGCTTCAAGGTTAGTTTAGGGTTTAGGGTTTGAGGTTATAGGTTTTGGGTTTCGAATTTAGTGTTTAGGGATTAGGGTTTATGGTTTTTTTTAAAATTAAGTAAACCGGTAGGTTTAGTCATATTTAGTTTATTTAGTTTATTTTATATTTTTATTTTTTTTAGTTATTTATTTTAGTGTAGATTTTATTTTAGTTTATTTTTTAGGTTTAGGTTTTATTATTATTTTTTAGTTTAGTTTTGTTTTTATTTAATTTTTTAGGTATAGGTTTTTTTTTTATTATTAAATTTAGGGTTTAGGTTTTATTTTGGTTTTAGGTTTAGGTTTTTATTTTATTATTTTAGGTTTAAGTTATAGGTTTTATCTTAGGTTTATTTTTAGGCTTTATTTTTTAGTTTAAGTTAAGGTTTATTTTTAGTTTAATTTATTTTATTTAGTTTAGGGTTTCAGTTTAGTTTATCTTAGGTTTAAATTTAGGTTTTATTTATTTTAGTTTAGTTTATTTTAATTTCAGTTTAGATTTATTTTATTTTCTTTATTTTTGGTTTAAGTTTTTTGTTTATTTTAGGGTTTAGATTTTATTATTTCTTTATTTTTAGTTTTATCTTTTAGGTTTATGTTTTTATTTTGTTTTTATTTTATTTTATTTTTATTTTACTTTTAGGTTTGATTTTATTTAAGTTTTTTAGTTTTAGGTTTATTTTATTTTTTAGTTTTGTTTTGGTTTTTATTTATTTTATTTTAATTTAGTTGTTATTATTTTTTTAGGTTTAGGTTTAGGTTTAGGTTTAGGGTTTAGTTTAGGTTTTTATTTAATGTAAATTTTTTATTTTATTTAAGTTTAGGTTTTTCATTTATTTTATTTTTTTGACTTTATTTAGTTTAGGTTTAGGTTTTTAGATTTCAATGGTTTAGGGTTTAGGGTTTAGGATTTAGGGTTTACGGCTTGGTGATTAGAGTTTAGGGTTTAGGGATATAGGTTTTAGGGTTTAGGATTTAGGATTTTAGGGTTTAGGGTTTAAAATTTTAGGGTCTAGGGTTTAGGGTCTTAGGGTTTAGGGTTTTAGAGTTTAAGGTTTAGGCTTTTAGGGTTTAAGGTTAAGGGTTTAGGATTGTAGGTTTAGGGTTTAGCGTTAGGGATTATTTTAATTATTATTTTTTAATTAAGTAAACTCGTAGGTTTATGTTTATTTAGTTTAGTTTTTATTAATTTTTAGTATATTTTATTATTATTTTAATTTATGTTTATTTTTATTTTTATTTAGTTAGTTTTATTTTAGGTTTATTTATTTTAGCTTAGGTTTTTTATTTTAGTTTATTTTTTAGGTTTAGGTTTAGGTTTATTTATTAGTTTAGTTTTCCTTTTTTTATTATTTAGGTTTAGGTTTTATTTTTTATTTTTAGGTTTAGGTTTAGGCTTTTACTTTATTTTTTTAGGTTTAGGTTTTAGGTTTTCATTTTATGTTTATTTTTAGGTTTTACTTTTTAGTTTAGGTTGATGATTATTTTATTTTTTTTATTTTATTTAGTTTAGGTTTAGGTTTTATTTATTTTAGTTTACTTTATTTTAGTTTTTGTTTAGGTTTATTATATTTTGTTTATTTTATTTTTATTTTAAGTTTTCTTTTTTTGTAGTTTAGGGTTTCGAATTTATTTATTTTATTTATTTTTAAGTTTTAATATTATGTTTATTTTAAGTTTAAGTTTTTATTTAGTTTTTTATTTTATTTTATTTTTATTTTACATTTAGTTTTTATTTTATTTAGGTTTTTTATTCTTAGTTTTATTTTATCTTTTAGTTTAATTTTGGTTTTTATTTATTTTATTTTAGTTCATTTTTTATTTTTAATTTTATTTTATTTTTAGATTTAGGTTTAGGTTTAGGGTTAGTTTAAAATTTTATTTTATTTAATTTATTTATTATATTTAGGTTTAGGTTATTAAGTTTATATGGTTTAGGGTTTAGGGTTTAGGGTTTAAGGTTGTAACTTTTAGGGTTGTAAGTTTAGGTTTTTAGGGTTTAGGGTTTATGGTTTTAGGATTCGGGGTTTAGGGTTTAGAGTTTAGGGTCTTAGGGTTTACGGTTTATGATTTAAGGTTTAGGGTTTAGGGTTCAGGGTTTTATGGTTTATGGTTAAGGGTTTAGGATTGTAGATCTAGGGTTTAAGATTAGGGTTTATTTTCTAATTTTTTAATTTTTCAATTTATTTAAATTAAGTAAACTCGTATGTTTATGTTTATTTAGTTTAGTTTTTATTTATTTTTGTTTATTTTATTTTTATTTTTAGTTAGGTTTATTTTTATTTTTATTTAGTTTAGTTTTATTTTAGGTTGATTTATTTTAGCTTAGGTTTTTATTTTAGTTTATTTTTTAGTTTTAGGTTTAGGTTTGCTTTTATTTTTATTTTATTTTTTAGGTTTAAGCTTTATTTTTTATTTTTAGGTTTAGGTTTAGGTATTTATTTTATTTTTATAGGTTTAGGTTTTAGATTTTTATTTTATGTTTATTTTTAGGTGTTACTTTTTAGTTTAGGTTTCGGTTTATTTTAGTTTATTTAATTTTATTTAGTTTAGGATTTGGTTTAAATTTTATTTATTTAGTTTACATTATTTTAGTTTAGGTTCAGGTTTATTTTATTTTGTTTATTTTATTTTTATTTTAGATTTTGTTTTTTTTAAGTTTTAGGTTTAGGTTTTATTATTTATTTATTTTTAAGTTTTATTATTAGGTTTATTTTTTAGGTTTAGGTTTTTATTTAGTTTTTATTTTATTTTATTTTTAATTTACATTTTGTTTTAATTTTATTTAGGTTTATTATTCTTAGATTAATTTTATTTATTTACTTTTGTTTAGGTTTTTCTTTATTTTATTTTAGTTTATTATTATTATTTTTAGGTTTAGGTATAAGTTTTAGTTTAAGTATTTATATTATTTTATTTTATTATTTTATTTAGGTTTATGTTTTTTAATTTTGTTTTATTTTTAGGTTTAATTTAGTTTAGGTTTAGGTTTTTAGGTTTTTAGGGTTTAAAATTTAGGGTTTAGAGTTTAGGGTTTTAGGATTTACGGTTCAGGGTTAGGGTTTAGGGTTTAGGGTTTAGAGTTTTGTGTTTAGGGTTTAGGGTTTAAGGTTTAGGGTTTATGGTTTAGGTTTTAGGGTTTTAGGGTCTAGTGTTTAGGGCTTATGGTTTGTTTAAGGGTTTGTGATTTAGGGTTAGAGTTCTTTTTTGTTTAGGATTTAGGGTTTAGGTTTAGGGTTTATGATTTAGGTTTTAGGTTTAGGGTTCAGGATTTAGTTCAGGGTTTAGGGTTTTTAGATTTTTTTTAACAGAGAACAATTTTAGATTCAACATTTCTTCTTTTAAATTTCATCAATCGAGTAACACACCAAGTTCTCTAAGACATGAGAGATGACAGATAGAAAATGAGCATGGATAGAGTAAATCAAAAATGCTACATAATTAGAAGAGTCTCTACTATAAAGACACAATTCTATAAGTAGCAGATGTGGTTCTTGACTCTCTAGTTCCCATCCACCGCCTCTCAGTGGCGGGGTCCACCATCATATCACCGATCTCTCCCTCAGCCACCCCAACGATTGTATCCACTATCACTTTTCCCAACTCCATAAGCACTATTGCTCCAACCACCAGCTACATATCCACCAACACCACCAGATCCCCCACCACCACTGTGATAATTGCCACCTCTGCCTTTACCTCAACCTCCTGATCTAGACTGAGCCTAGTTGATGGTGATGTTCCTGCCATCAAGGTTTTTCCCATTCTTAGGGTTTAGGTTTAGGTTTATGAGGTTTTAGGGTTTAGGTTTATTTTTTAATTTATTTAGTTACTTTAGGTTTAGGTTTAGGGTTTAGGGTTTAGGGTTTAGGGTTTAGGATTAGGATTTAACATTTTTTTTAAACCCAAATGATTTCATAATAAATAAGATATTACCAAATCAAATAGGACATTATCCTCTAACAACTAATAAAATAAGATAAAATAAAATGTAATTAAAAAATTCACAAAAATAGTATTTTACAAAATGATTTAACTCTCGCAGACAATAAAATTTTATTTAATAGAAAGCCAACAAAGCTTAGCTGAACAAGTTGAAACCCATAACATCATCAGATTCCTCAGCAGGCTCTTCCTTCATCTCTTCCACTATGGTAGCTGGAGCAGCAGCAGCAGCAGCAAGACTAGTAGAACCATCAGGCGCAGCAGTCACAACAAATTTACTAGGATCCTTCAAATACTCCTTAACCTTCTCAGCCTGTAGGTATGTGTAATCAATGGTAATCGTGATTATAAAGAAATTATTGTAAGCGTTGATTAACATGTGGGGTGCTGTAGTAAGGGTGGGATAAGATAGGGCCAATGAGGGAGAAGTGATCATTGAAAGGCCTAACGAAAACTTCTTGATGAGATCATTTTCAGTGAGGTCAAGCACCTCAGGACTGAACATCGAACCATCATCATACACAGACAAGATGGCAAGGCTATAAGAGAATGGCCTAATCCCGAGCTTATTGAGGAGTGCAGCCTTTGAGGATCCCACCTTATCTCCTTTTTTAATCGGTACAACCGGGGTGATAATTTGAACAATACCCTTATTAATCTTAGTTGGGATGTTGAGAACTTGGAAGAAAGAAGTCAGTGAAGCATCCATATTAGTGTTACTTGGAGGAACCATAACTTCAATAGGTGTAACAAGACCAACACAGACAGGAGCACCAATTTTTTATTTCACAACTTCTTCATTGACTTCTTTAAGGTCACCTTTCATAAAAATTAGCTCAACTGGGGTTTAAGGTTTAGGGTTTAGGGATTAGGGTTTAGGTTTAAGATTTAGGGTTAGCTTAGGGTTTAGGGTTAGCTTAGTGTTTAGGGTATAGGGTTTAGGGTTTTTAGTGTTTAGGGTTTAGGTTTAGTTTAGAGTTTAGGGCTTTGGGTTTTAGGGTTTAGGGTTTAGAGATTAGGGTTAGGGTTTATGGTTTAGGGTTTGGGGTTTAGAGTTTAGGGTTTAGGGATTTATGGTTTTTTAGGGTTTAGGGTTTAGGATTTAGGGTTTAAGGTTTAGGGTTTAGGATTTAGGGTTTAGGGTTTAGGGTGTAGTGTTTAGGGTTTTTTTAAAATTAAGTAAACCAGTAGGTTTAGATTTATTTAATTTATGTAGTTTATTTTTTATTTATTTTAGTTTATTTATTTTTTAATTTTATTTAGGTTTATTTTATATTTTATTTAGTTTAATTTATTTATTTTAGGTTTATCATTTTTGTTTAGGTTTTTTATTTTAGTTTATTTTTAGGTTTAGGTTTATCTTTAGGTTTATTTTTTAGTTTAGTTTTATTTTTATTTTATTTTAGGTTTAGGTTCTTTTTTTTTGTTTTTAGGTTTAAGTTTAGGTTTTTCTTTTATTTATTTTAGGTTTAGGTTTAGGTTTGTATTTTAGGTTTATTTTTAAGTTTATTTTTTTAAGTATTTTAGGTTTTAGTTTAGGTTTTTGTTTGATTTGATTTTATTTTTTTATTTTATTTAGGTTTAGGTATTTTTATTAATTTTATTTCTAGGTTTTATTTAGTTTAGGTTTTAGGTTTTAGGGTTTAGGATTTTGGTTTTAAGGTTTAGGGTTTGGGATTTATGTTATGGGGTTTAAGGTTGGGTATTTAGGGTTTAGGGTTTAGGCTTTAGGGTTTGGGATTTATGTTTTAGGGTTTAGGGTTATAGATTTTATGGTTTTGTGTTTACAATTTAGGGTTTAAGATTTAGGGTTTAGGTTTTAAGGTTTTAAGGTTTAGGGTTTAGGATTTAGGGTTTAGGGTTTTGGTTTTAGGGTTTAAATTTCATAGTTTTTTTATTAGTTTTATATTTTTTTAAACTTTTTTTAAATTTTTTAAATTAAGTAAACTCGTAGGTTTAGGTTTATTTAGTTTACTTTTTTATTTATTTTCATTTTTTAATTTAGATTTATTTTATCTTTATTTAGTTTAGTTTATTGATTTTAGGTTTATTTATTTTAGTTTATTTTATAGGTTTAGGTTTAGGTTTATTTTTTAGTTTAGTTCGATTTTTATATTCTTTGTTGGGTTTAGGCTTTAATTTTTATTTTTAGGTTTAGGTTTAGGTTTTTATTTTAATTTTTGAGGTTTAGGTTTTAGGTTTTTATATGAGGTTTATTTTTAGGTATTATTTTCTTTTGTTTAGGTTTTGGTTTATTTTTACTTTATTTTTTTATTTTATTTTATTTAGTTGAGGTTTAGGTTTAGGTTTCCTTTATTTTAGGTTTAGGTTTAGGTTTTATTTATTTTGGTTTATTTTATCTTAATTTAGGTTTAAGTTTATATTATTATTATTTTAGGTATAGTTTCTTTGTTTTAATTTAGGGTTTAGGTTTTCTATTTTATTTATTTTTAGGTTCATTTTTTAGGTTTCTTTTTTATTTGGTTTTTATTTTATTTTATTTTAGGTTTATTTTCTTTTTTAGGATTAGTTTTAATTTATTTAAGTTTTTATTTTTAAATTTAGTTTTAGTTTTATTTATTTAATTTTATTTTATTTTTTATTATTTAATATTTTTTCTTTTTAGGTTTAGGTTTTGGTTTAGGAATTAGTTTATGTTTCTATTTTATTTTTTTTTCATTTAATTTTTCATTAGGTTTATTTATTTATTTTATTTTTGGGTTTTATTTAGTTTAGGTTTAGGCTATTAGATTTTAAGGGTTTTGGGTTTAGGGTTTAGGTTTTAGGATTTTACTTTAGGTATATTTTTAGGTTTTATTTTTAGTTTAGGTTTAAGTTCACTTTTAGTTTATTTTATTTCTTTAGTTTAGGATTTAAGTTTAGCTTTTAATTATTTTAGTTCAGTTAATTTTAGTTTAGGTTTAGGTTTATTTTATTTTGTTTATTTTATTTTAATTTAGGTTTACTTTAATTTTATTTTAAGGTTTGGGTTTTATTTTTATTTATTTCTAGATTTTATTTTAGGTTTATTTTTTTGGGTTTAGTTTTATTTAAATTTTATTTTAATTTTTAGCCCATTTTATTTTTTTATTTTGGTTTAGTTTTTATTTTATTTAGGTATTTTATTCTTAGGTTTAATTTATTTTTTATTATTTATGGTTTTAGTTATTTTATTATAGTTTATTTTTATTAGTTTATTTTATTTTATTTGTAGGTTTAGGTTTAGGTTTTTCTTAGGTTTTTATAAAATTTTATTTTATTTATTTTATTTATGTTTAGGTTTTTCTATTTATTTTATTTTTAGGTTTTATTCACATTAGGTTTAGCTTTTTAGGTTTTTAAGTTTTTAGGGTTTATGGTTTAGGGTTTAGTGTTTAGGGTTTAGGGTTTTAGTGTTTAAAGTTTTAGGGTTTAGGGTTTAGGGTTTAGGTTAGGGTTTTATGGTTTGAGTTTGGGTTTAGGGTTTAGTATGATTTAGGGTTTATAGTTTTAGGGTTTAGTTTAGGTTAGGTTTAGGGTTGATTTAGGGATTAGGGTTTAGGGTTTTAGGTTTAGAGTTTATGGTTTAGGTTAATTTAGGGGTTTAGGGTTTGGTTTTAGGGTTTAGGGTTTAGGTTTGAGGTTAAGTTAGGGTTTAGGATTTAGTAGGTTTAGCATTTAGGGTTTAGGGATTTAGGTTAGGGTTTAGGGTTTATGATTTTAGGTTTAGGGTTGTAGGTTTAGAGTTCAAAGTTTAGGGTTTGTTTTATGGTTTAGGGATTTAGGGTTTTGGATTTAGGGTTTAGGGTTTAGGGTTTAAGGTTAAGGTTATTTTTTAAATTAAGTAAACTACTAGGTTTAGATTTTTTTAGTTTATTTAATTTTTATTTTCTTTAGGTTTCTTTTTTATTTTGATTTTCTTTAGTTTAGGTTATTATTTTAGTTTATTTTTTAGGTTAAGGTTTAGGTTAATATTTATTTTTTAGTTCAGTGTTATTTTTATTTTATTTTTTATGTTTAGGTTTTATTTTTTATTTTTATGTTCAAGTTTAGTTTTTTATTATTTTTTTTAACTTTAGATTTTAGATTTTTATTTTAGGTTTATTTTTAAGTTTTAATTTTTAGTTTATGTTTAGGTTTATTTTCAGTTTATTTTATTTTATTAGTTTACGATTTAGAATTAATTTATTTTTAATTTAGGTTTAGGTTTTATTTATTTTAGTAGAGGTTTTGTTTTATTTTAGGTATAAGTTTTTTTTAGTTTAGTGTTTAGGTTTTATATTTTATTTATTTTTAGGTTTATTTTTTAACTTTAGCTTTTCATTTAGTTTTTATCTTATTTTATTTTAGGTTTATTTTATTTTTATTGTATGTTTGGGTTTTGTTTTATTTTGCTTTTTTATTTTTAGGTTTATTTAACTTTTTAGTTTAGTTTTGGTTTTTAATTATTTTATTTAGTTTAGTTTTTATTTTTTATTTTATTTTATCTTTAGGTTTAGGTTTAGGTTTAGGATTAGGTTTAGGTTTAGGTTTTAGATTTGGTTTTTATTATATTTTATTTATTTATTAGGTTTTTTTTAATTTTATTTTTAGGTTTTATTTTGTTTACTTTTAGGTTTTTGGGTTTTTAGGGTTTAGGGTTTGGGGTTTAGGGTTTAGGATTATAGGTTTTAGGATTTAGGGTTTAAGGTTTAGGGTTTAGGGTTTAGGATTAAGGTTTTAGGGTTTATGATTTTGGGTTTAGGGTTTAGTGTTTAGGGTTTAGGATTTAGGGTTTTGGGTTTTGGGTTTAGTGTTTATGATTTTTTTTTGGTAAAATTAAGTAAATTGAAAGGTTTAGGTTTATTTAGTTTATTTTGTATTTATTTTATTTTATTTTATTTTTTCTTTTTATTTACTTTAGTTTATTTATTTTAGTTTTGTTTTATTTTAGTTTAGTTTAGTTTCTTTTATTTTTATTTTATTTTATTTTCTAGGTTTAGGTTTTATATTTAATTTTTAAAATTTAGGTTTTATTATATTTAGGTTTTAGGTTTTATTTTAGGTTTTTTTTTGTTTATTTTAAGTTTAGGTTTAGGTTTATTTTTTATTTATTTTATTTTAATTAGTTTAGGTTTTAGGTTTAGTTTATTTGAGGTTTAGGTTTAAGTTTTATTTATTTTAGTTTAGGTTTAGCTTTATTTTATTTTGTTTATTTTTGGTTAGGTTTTTTTTTTAGTTTAGGGTTTAGGTTTTATTTTTTATTAATTTTTAAGTTTAAGTTTTTATCTAGTTTTTATATTATTTTATTTTTGGTTTATTTTATTTTTATTTTACGTTTAGTTTTTATTTTATTTATGTGTTTATTTTTATGTTTATTTTATAATTTAGTTTAGTTTAGGTTTTTATTTATTTTATTAAGTTTAATTTTTATTTTTTATTTTATTTTATTTTTAAATTTAAGTTTAGGTTTTAGTTTAGAGTTTTATTTTATTTTATTTTTTGATTTAATTTAGGTTTAGGTTTTTTTTGTTTATGTTATTTTTAGATTTTATTTAGTTTAGGTTAGGTTTTATATTTTGTTTTAGTTTATTTAGGTTTAGGGTTTAGGGTTTAAGGTTTAGTTTAGTTACAGGGAATATGGTTTTTAGGTTTGTTTAGGTTTAGGGCAGTTTAAGGTTTAGGTTTAGGGTTTATGGTTTGTTTAGGTTTAGTTTAGGTTAGGTTGTATGTTTAGGCTTAGGTTTAGGGTTTAGGATTTAGGATTAGGGTTTAGGATTTAGGATTTTAGGTTTTAGGGTTTAATATTTTAATGTTTAGGGTTTAGGGTCTTAGGGTTTAGGGTTTAGGGTTTAAGGTTTAAGGTTTAGGCTTTTAGGGTTTAAGGTTAAGGGTTTAGTATTGTAGGTTTAGGGTTTAGCATTAGGGATTTTTTAATTATTTTTTTTAAATTAAGTAAACTCGTAGGTCTATGTTTATTTAGTTTAGTTTTTATTAATTTTAAGCGTATTTTATTATTATTTTAATTTATGTTTATTTTTATTTTTATTTAGTTAGTTTTATTTTAGGTTAATTAATTTTAGCTTAGTTTTTTATTTTAGTTTATTTTTCAGGTTTAGGTTTAGGTTTATTTGTTAGTTCAGTTTTACTTTTTTTTATTATTTAGGTTTAGGTTTTATTTTTTATTTTTACGTTTATGTTTAGGTTTTTATTTTATTTTTTTAGGTTTAGGTTTTAGGTTTTTATTTTATGTTTATTTTTAGGTTTTACTTTTTAGTTTAGGTTTATGTTTATTTTTTGTTTATTTTATTTTATTTAGTTTAGGTTTTAGTTTATTTTAGGTTTAGGTTTAGGTTTTATTTATTTTAGTTTACTTTATTTTAGTTTCTGTTTAGGTTTATTATATTTTGTTTATTTTATTTTTATTTTAGGTTTTGTTTTTTTGTAGTTTAGGGTTTAGGTTTTATTTATTTTATTTATTTTTAAGTTTTAATATTATGTTTATTTTTTAAGTTTAAGTTTTATTTAGTATTTATTTTATTTTTTTTTATTTTACATTTAGTTTTTATTTTATTTAGGTTTTTTATTCTTAGGTTTATTTTATCTTTAGTTTAATTTTGTTTTTTTTATTTATTTTATTTTAGTTCATTTTTTAATTTTATTTTTAGATTTAGGTTTAGGTTTAGGGTTTAGTTTAAAATTTTATTTAATTTAATTTATTTATTTTATTTAGGTTTAGGTTGTTAAGTTTATAGGGTTTAGGGCTTCGGGTTTAGGATTTAGGGTTGTAAGTTTTAGGGTTGTAAGTTTAAGTTTTTAGGGTTTAGGGTTTAAGGTTTAGGGTTTAGGGTCTAGGGTTTTATGGTTTAAGGTTAAGGGTTTAGGATTGTAGGTCTAGGGTTTAGGATTAGGGTTTATTTTCTAATTTTTTAATTTTTTTTAATTTTTTTAAATTAAGTAAACACATAGGTTTATGTTTATTTAGTTTATTTTTTATTTATTTTTATTTATTTTATTTTTATTTTTTGTTAGGTTTAATTTTATTTTTATTTAGTTTAGTTTTATTTTAGCTTAGGTTTTTTATTTTAGTTTTTTTTTTAGTTTGAGGTTTATGTTTACTTTTATTTCTATTTTATTTTTTAGGTTTAAGCTTTATTTTTTATTTTTAGGTTTAGGTTTAGGTTTTTATTTTATTTTTATAGGTTTAGGTTTTATATTTTTATTTTTTGTTTATTTTTAGGTGTTACTTTTTAGTTTAGGTTTTGGTTTATTTTTAGTTTATTTAATTTTATTTAGTTTAGGTTTAGGTTTAGGTTTTATTTATTTTAGTTTACATTATTTTAGTTTAGGTTCAAGTTTATTTTATTTTGTTTATTTTATTTTTATTGTATATTTTGTTTTTTAAAGTTTTAGGTTTAGGTTTTATTACTTATTTATTTTTAAGTTATATTATTAGGTTTATTTTTTAGGTTTAGGTTTTTATTTAGCTTTTATTTTATTTTATTTTAGGTTTATTTTATTTTTAATTTATGTTTAGTTTTAATTTTATTTAGGATTATTATTCTTAGGTTTATTTTATTTTTTTACTTTAGTTTAGGTTTTTCTTTATTTTATTTTAGTTTATTATTATTATTTTTTTTAAGTTAAGGTTTAAGTTTTAGTTTAAGTATTTGTATTATATTTTTTTATTATTTTATTTAGGTTTATGTTTTTTAATTTTATTTTATTTTTAGGTTTTATTTAGTTTAGGTTTTGGTTTTTAGGTGTTTAGGGTTTAACATTTAGGATTTTGTGTTTAGAGTTTTAGGGTTTAGGGTTTTACGATTTAGGGTTCAGGGTTAGGGTTTAGGGTTTAGGGTTTAGAGTTTTGTGTTTAGGCTTTGGGGTTTCGGGTTTAGGGTTTTTAGGGTTTAGGGTTTATGGTTTAGGTTTTAGGGTTTTAGGATTTAGGGTTTAGGGATTAGGGTTTGTTTTAGGGTTTATGATTTAGGGTTAGGGTTCTTTTTTTATGTTTAGGGTTTAGGGTTTAGGTTTAGGTTTTAAGTTTAGGGTTCAAGATTTAGTTTAGGATTTAGGGATTTTAGGATTTTTTTTAACAGAGAACAATTTTAGATTCAACATTTTTTCTTTTCAATTTGATCAAGCAAGTAACATACCAAGTTCTCTAAGACATGAGAGATGACATAGATAAAAAATGAGCATGGATAGAGCAAATCAAAAACCCTACATAATTAGAATAGTCTCTACTATAAAGACACAATTCTGTATGCATCAGATCAGATTGGCCGTTCTTCAGCTTCTCTAGTTCCCATTAGAACCGCCCCGACCACTCGAGTAGCACGGTCCACCATCATATCACCGATCTCTCCCTCCGCCACCCCGACGATTGTATCATCTATCACTCTTCCCAACTCCATAAGCACCATTGCTCCAACCACCACAATCCACCAACACCAGATCCCCACCACCATCAATGCTACCGCCTCGCCTTTTAACCTCTAGATTTAGACTGAGCCTAGTTGATGGTGATGTTCCTTCTATCAAGGTTTTTCCCATTCTTAAGGTTTAGGTTTAGGTTTATGAGGTTTTAGGGTTTAGGTTTATTTTTTAATTTATTTAGTTACTTTAGGTTTAGGTTTAGGGTTTATGGTTTAAGATTAGGGTTTAACATTTTTTTAAACCCAAATGATTTCATAATAAATAAGATATTACCAAATCAAATAAGACATTATCCTCTAACAACTAATAAAATAAGATAAAATAAAATGTAATTAAAAAATTTACAAAAATAGTATTTTACAAAATGATTTAACTCCCAGAGACAATAAAATTTGATTTAATAGAACGCCAACAAAGCTTAGCTGAATAAGTTGAAACCCATATCATCATCAGATTCCTCAACAGGCTCTTCCTTCTTCTCTTTCCTTGTAATAGCAGATGGAGCTTGATAGCAAGACTAGTAGAAGCATCAGGCGCAGCAGTCGCAACAAATTTACTAGGATCCTTCAAATACTTCTTAACCTTCTTAGCCTGCATTTATGTGTAATTAATGGCAATCATGATTATCAAGACATTATTGTAAGTGTTGATTAACATGTGGGGTGTTGTAGTAAGGGTGGGATAAGAGAGGGCCAATGAGAGAGAAGTGATAATTGAAAGGCCTACCAAAAACTTCTTGATGAGATCATTTTCAGTGAGGTCAAGCACCTCAAGACTGAAAATCAAACCATCATCATACACAGACAAGATGGCAAGACTATAAGAGAATGGCCTAATCCCGAGCTTATTGAGGAGAGCAGCCTCTGAGGATCCCACTATAATTTGAACAAGGTGATAATTTGAACAATACCCTTGTTAATCTTGGTTGGGATGTTGAGAACTTGTAAGAAAGAAGTGCAAGCATCCATTAGTGAGGAACCACAACATCAATAGGTGCAACAAGAGACACAAGGAGCACCAATTTTTTTATTTCATAACCTCTTCATTGACATCTTTAAGGTCACCTTTCATAAAAATCAGCTCAATTGGGATTTAGGGTTTAGGGTTTAGGGATTAGGGTTTAGGGTTTAGGATTTAGGGTTAGCTTACGATTTAGGGTTAGTTTAGTGTTTATGGTTTAGGGTTTAGGGTTTTTAGTGTTTAGGGTTTAGTTTAAAGTTTAGGGCTTAGGGTTTTTGGGTTTAGGGTTTAGAGATTAAGGTTAGGTTTTAGTTTTGGTTTTGGGGTTTAGAGTTTAGGTTATAGGGTTTAGGTTTAGGTTTAGGTTTTATGGTATTTTAGGGTTTAGGTTTAGGTTTAGGGTTAATTTTAGGTTTAGGGTTTAAGGTTTAGGGTTTGATTTAGGGTTTAGGGTTTAGGGTTAGTGTTTAGGTTTTTTTTTAAATTAAGTAAGAGTTTAGATTTATTTAATTTATGTAGTTTATTTTTTATTTATTTTTAATTTTATTTAGGTTTATTTTATATTTTTAAATTTATTTATTTTAGGTTTATCATTTTAGGTTTTATTTTAGTTTATTTTTGATTTAGGGTTAGGTTTAGGTTTATTTTTTAGTTTAGTTTTATTTTTATTTTATTTTAGGTTTAGTTTCTTTTTTTTTTTTGTTTTTACGTTTAAGTTTAGGTTTTTATTTTATTTTTTTAGGTTTAGGTTTTAGGTTTGTATTTTAGGTTTATTTTAAGTTTAGTTTTAGTTTAGGTTTAGGTTTATTTTAGTTTATGGTTAAGGTTTATTATATTTTAGGTTTAGGTTTAGGTTTTTTTATTTGTTTAGTTTAATTTATTTTAGTTTAGGTTTATTTTATTTTATTTATTTTATGTTTAGTTTTCTTTTTTTAGTTTAGGTATTATTTTGTTTATTTTTAAGTTTTTAATGTTTATTTTTTAGATTTAGATTTTTATTTAGTTTTTATTTCATTTTCTTTTAGATTTATTTTTTCTTTATTTTAGGTTTAGTTTTAAATTTATTTAGGTTTTTTATTTTTTTTAGTTTAGTTTAGGTTTTTATTTATTTTAGTTTAGTTTAGTTTTTATTTTTTATTTTCTTTTTATGTTTATGTTTTGGTTAAGGTTTTAGTTTATGTTATTATTTTATTTTGGTTTAGGTTTTTTATTTATATTATTTTTTGGTTTTATTTAGTTTAGGTTTAGTTATTTAGCTTTTTAGGGTTTAGGGTTTAGGGTTAGTTTAGGGTTTAGGGTAAAGGGTTTAGGGTTTGGGGTTTAGGGTTTAGGGTTTAGGGTTTGGGGTTTAGGGTTTAGGGTTTAGGGATTATGGTTTAGGGTTTAGGCTTTAGGCTTTAGGTTTTAGGATTTAGGATTTAGTGTTTAGGATTTAGGTTGAGGTTTAGTTTAGGTTAGGGTTTTGGTTTTTTAATAGAAAAAATTGATTCAACATTCATCTTTTTTAATTTCATCAACCAAGTAATACACCAAGTTTTCTAAGACACAAGTGACGACATAGATAAAAAATGAGCATGCATAGAGCAAATCAAAATCCCTAGATAATTAGGACCCTCCTTATTATAAAGACACAGTTCCATAAGAAGCAGATCAGATCAACCGTTGTTCAGTTTATCCAGCTCCCATCAGAACCACCCCGGCTTCTCGAGTAGTGGGATCCACCATCATATCCCGATCTCTCCCTCCGCCACCACCATGGTTCTCGCTCTCCCACCTCCATAACCACCACTTTGACCACTCCCTCCATATCCACCGGCACCTCAGATCCCCACCACGATAACGCGCCTCCCCTTCACCTCTCGCCAGATCTAGACTAAGCTTGTGGTGATGTTCCACCATCAAGGTTCGCTCATTCTTAGGGTTTTGGTTTTTTTACAAAAGTTAGAATTTTATTACCTTAAAATAAAGGATATAATATCCTTAAAGGGGTAAGGTTCATAATTCTCGCTCACAAAGCTACAAGAAACATAAAGAGCTAAAGCCCCATCAAGTACAATGGAAAAAAAGAAAATAAAAGAGTAAAAGCAACAACATAAAAAATTGAGAAATGACACAAAGGACTAATATAACTTAACTAAATAGTAAAAGGACTAGTCGATAGCATGTTCCCTTTGAAGGCAAGATAAGCTAGATCCACCTCAACAACACGAGTTGGCGTAAAGATCATTCCATCTGAAGTTCAACCACCAAAGAAATCAAAAACACTACAAAGGCAATGGCCATAGCTCATGGAAAATTATAAAGTAAATAATTTAGAAAGAGCCAAAAAAGAAGAGCCTCAAGCAGTTAAGATCATCTCGAGGAACAATACATATGAGCATCCAAACTTCATGAGAAGGGCTACAATCATATGCTACCAACTAGAGAAGATATGGGAAACATTAAGGCCATCATAGCCGGGATACGATATAAGCAACCATCCAAGGTAAAACATTTCATAGTGATCCAATTCTACACCAAAAAAAGAAAAATAGCCAATTAGTAGCAGCTGTAATAACCAAAACCCACAATAGACCAAACACATAAAGCCATCCCAGTTGTTGAAGTCCGGTGAGAATAACACAACTATCTCTATAGAAATAGCAATCCAAATCCAAAGGAAAAACCTCCACCCAAATAACAAAATAGTAGAAGATAAGCAGCACTAGAGAGAGGAAAGCATAGAGAGACCAAGTGGGCATCTAGAAATTGCCATCAAAACCACTACCAATGCAACCAAAAAGGAAAGGAAATCCACCATCACCAACTAATAAAAAAATATTAGGAAACAAGGAGAGCCAACTAAACCAAAGGGAGTCAATACCAACAGTCAACATAAAGCCCAAAATACCAAGCCATGACACGCATCCAAGGCAAGGTGACCATAAAAAAACCCCTCAAGCAACCCCAACAAGTCCTAAATAGGACCAAAAAAACCACAAGAGCTCATATCCTCAAACAAAAAAGTAGCCAATAAAACCACCCAGGCTAGCATCCAATAAAATAACAAGTAGAAGAAGTCAGAGCAGCAAGAAAGCTAACACCCAAATCAGGAAGCAGAAATAAAGGAAAAATAGCTGCACCAAAGAGAGGATAACCAACCCAGGAGCAGACCAGAAACCCAACCAAAAGCACCTAAACTAACCATCAAACATAGCCAACACATCCACCCAGCCAACCAAAATAGCCAACCCTAGTCGATAACAAAACCAACAAGCGAATGATATAGAGCCCAAAAGGGAAAAGAACAATAACATACAAAATACCACAACCCACTGAGATCTCCAAAATAACCAAGAAACAAAATGGTAGTCACCAAACTAGAAAGGCCAAGGAGACCACCCAACCATAAGCAGCAAAATTGTAAAGAAAGGAGCAAGGCAAGAGAAAAATAAATCCACTTCCAAATCCCAAAGAGCAAATAGTCACTACGAAGGAGAAAATAGGGAGACAACAACCATAAAACAACTAACTCCAATCACAAAGCAGATGGATCCAACCAGTAGAAACCTCCAAGCCAAACCGAAGGAGAAACAACCACCAAAACCCAAAACTAAGCTAAAACTAGAAGAAAATAGAACCCATGAAAAATAACCATCCAAAATAGCCAGGCAAATGAAGGAAATAAATAGTAGAAACCAGCAGAACCAACTATAACATCTACAAATCCAATTCAAAAATGGCCACAACCATCCAAAACCAGAGGCAAACCCAACATTCATTGGTAAAAGGGGTAGGCCAAAACCAACATAGCCACAATAGGGACACAAAGAATGAGCCAAAGAAAGAAAACCACCAGGCTCAGAAGATAGGGAAACTAATTAAAAATAGCACCACAAAGACCCAAAAAAGGATAGGCAAGTATAGAATGGGGTAAAGAAGAAGGTGGTGTAAGTATAGAAATAAACTCAAAACCATTTCTAGGGGAGCACAAAAAAACAACAAAAAATAGGAATAAAATCACCATAGCAAAAGATCAACAAAAGAGCATAAGGTTAAAATCTGTGGTAAGGCTATCTAGTGTTATCCAGATTGACCAGACCATGCAGATGCTTAGGTAAGCTATGGTTATCAAATAAATTGAGCTCATTTAATTCCCCACTCAAATTAGCCAAGAAATTAGCACAAGCATTTCTTTCATGAAGAATGTGAGAAAGTTTGTACCAAACTTGAGAAAGAAGCTTTTTAGTGTGATTAAGAAGATAAAATAAGTCAGCATTTCCCATTTTTGTATTATTGAGCATATCAAGTAAAAGAAGAGCATCAACTTCAATCCAAATATTAAAGAGGCATTTTAAACAAATATCAATAGCTTTGTTAACAACCATGAGTTTAGCATAAATAAAGAACAAGCTTTGAGGTAGGCAAAAGCACAAATGATAGTGCATTTAGAATCCCTAAGAATTCCACCATAGCCATATTTGTTTGGGAAATCGAACCATCGATTGATCTTAATAGAATTTTCTTTAGGCTTAATAATCCAATGTATAATCCTAATACTCTTGTAGGAAGGATCATCATGCAAAGTGATACCCAATTTTTAGCCACAAATTTATAACCTCTAAAGTGAAAATTGCTAATTAAATTTGCATTACACAAAGCATGATTTTTTTCTTTAGTTATAGCAAGGATCTTTTTTATGGTTCATAGGGATGCCACGATATTTAGCATCATTTCTAGCCATCCAAATGAGCCAAATAATGATAATAGTAATTAAAACTTTAATATGACCTTTCACAATTTTATGAAACAAACTTCAAGAAGTTGATATAATTAAAGAGAGTCCATGAAAATAGTTAGTGTTAAATAAATCATCATACCATATCCAAATTTTGGAAGTAATAGTGCCATTGACAAAACATGATTAACATTTTCAATGAAAGCAATAATAACACTTAGAAGGTAAGTAAAACCCATTAAGTCGAGCAAGGAATCAACGGATGAATTATTCAAAATCCTCCAAGCTAAAACTAAATAAGAAATGGGAATGATATTGTTCCAAAGTTTAATGAAAACATTAGAGGTGTTTTGTTTATTTCAAATAAAATTTCATACCTCTTTAAGAATGAAATCACCATTATAAGAAAGCTTGAAAAGGATTTGATATGGTTTATTAGAAAAGATAGCGATGTTACACAACTTGGAAAAAATAGAAATAGGAATGTAGTTCTCAAGTTTTAGGGTTTAGGGTTTAGGGTCTAAGGTTTAGGATTTAGGGTTTAAGGTTTTTTAAAAAAATTAAGTAAACCGGTAGGTCTTGGTTTATTTAATATATTTAGTTTAGGGTTTAGGTTATAGGGTTTAAGGTTTAGGGTTTAGGTTTTAGAATTTAGGGATTAGGGTTTTAGGGTTTAGGGTTTATGGTTTAGGGTTTTTAGGGTTTAGGATTTAGGGTTTAGGGTTTAATATTTATGTTTTAGGTTTAGGGTTCAAGTTTTAGTTTGGGTTTAGGGTGATTGGGCTATTTTTTTAATAGAGAACAAATTAAGTTTCAACATTTCTTCTTTTTTATTTCATCAACCAAGTAACACACCAAGTTTTCTAAAACATAAGCGATAACATAGTTAAGAAATGTGCATAGAAAATGAAAACCAGATAACTAGAACCATCTCTTAGACATAGTTCCCATAGATGGGATCATGTTTTCTTCAGTTTCTCTAGTTCCCATCAAAACCACCCTAACCTCTCGAGTAGAGGGATCCACCATCATATCCCCGATCTCTCCCTCCACCGCCACCATAGTTGTAAGCTCCATCATTCCTCCCTCCTCAATAACCACACTAATCTGGCTTCCACCTCCATATCCACCAGTGCCTCTAGATCCCCCCACCACCCATAATAATGCCCCTCCTTCACCTCCATGGCAGATCTAGGCTGAGCAGATTGATGGTGATGTTCCTGTTGCCAGGTTCATTCTTAGGGATTAGGTTTTGGTTTAGGTTTATTAGGCTTTAGGGTTTAGTTTTTTTTAAATATATTTAGTTTCTTTAGGTTTTGGTTTATGGTTTATGGTTTAGGGTTTACGGTTTAGGGCTTAGGGTTTAGAGTTTAGAATTTAGGGTTATAGGGTTTATGATTTTAGGGTTTAGGGTTTAGGGTTAGGGATTAGGGTTTATGATTTTTTAGTGTTTAGGGTTTAGGGTTTAGGGTTGTAGGTTTAGGGTTTAGTGTTTAAGGTTTAGGATTTATGGTTTAAGTTTTTTTTTAAAAGAAAATAAACTAGGTTTAGATTTCTTAAGTTTATTTCATTTATTTTTTATTTATTTTAGTTTTTTTAAGTTAGTTTTTTATTTTTATTTAGTTTAGTTTATTTATTTGAAGTTTCTTTATTTTAAGTTTAGGGTTTTTATATTTAGTTTATTTTTTAGGTTTAGGTTTATTTCTTCTGTTGAGTTTTATTTTTTAAGTTTAGGTTTTATTTTTTTATTTTTAGGTTCAGGTTTAGGTTTTTATATTATTTTTTTAAGTTTAGGTTTTAGGTTTTTATTTTAGGTTTATTTTAGGTTTTATTTTTTTTAGGTTTAGGTTTATTTTAGGTTTTATTTTTTAGTTTATGTTTAGATTCAGTTTTTTTAAGGTTCAAGTTTAGGTTTTATATATTTTAGATTAGGTTTAGGTTTATTTTTATTTATTTTGTTTATTTTATTTCAAGTTTAGGTTTTTTTTATAGTTTAGGGTTTATGGTTTTTATTTATTTTAGGTTTATTTTTTATGGTTTACATTTTATTTTGTTTTTTATTTAGGTTTATTTTATTTTTATTTTATGTTAAGTTTTTATTTATTTTAGTTTTTTATTCTTAAGTTAGTTTTATTTTTTAGTTTAGTTTAGGTTTTTATTTATTTTATTTTATATTATTACTTTTATTTTATTGTATTTTTTAGGTTTAGGTTTAAGTTTTAGTTTAGGTTTTTTATATATTATTTTATTATTTTTTTATAGGTTTAGGTTTTATTTATTTTATTTTTAGCTTTATTTAGTTTAGGTTTAGGTTTAGGGTTTAGGGTTTAGGGTTTAGGTTAGTTTTAGGGTTTAGGTTAGGAGTTTAGAGTTTAGGCTTTATGTTTAGGTTTTATAGTTTAGGGTTTTGGGTTTAGGGTTTAAGTTTAGGGTTTATGGTTTTAGGTTTTGGGTTTTGGGTTTAGGGTTTTTAGGGTTAGGAGTGGTAGGGTTTAGGTTTAGGTTTAAATTTAGGTTTAAGTTTAGTTACTTTAAGTTATTTAGGTTTAAGGTTTTAAGTTTATACTTTATAGTTTAGTTTAGTTTAGGTTTATAGTTTAGAGTGTAGGTTTAAGGTTTTTTAGTTTAGTGTTTAAACTTTAGGTTTAAAGTTTTAGTTTAGGTTTATAGTTTAGAGTTAACAGTTTAGGTTAGTTTAGGTTTAGTCTTTAGGGTTTAAGGTTTAGGAGTTTAGTTTAGGTTAGGTTTGATTTAGGAGTTTAAGTTTAGAGTTTAAGTTTTAGGTTTAGGGTTTAGAGTTTTAGGTTTAGGTTTAGTTTAGTTTAGGTTTAGGTTTTAAGTTTATTTAGGGTTTAGAGTTTAGGGTTTCGGGTTTATGGTTTAGGGTTTAGGGTTGTTGGTTTAAGGTTTAAGGTTTAGGGTTAGTTTTAGAGTTTAGGATTTAGTGTTAGTTTAGAGTTTAGGGTTTTTTTTTAAAATTGTGTAAGTCGGTAGGTTTAGGTTTATTTAATTTATCTAGTTTTATTTTATTTTATTTTTTTATAGTTTAGGTTTTATTTTTTATTTTTATGTTTAGGTTTAGGTTTTTATTTTATTTTTTTAGGTTTAGGTTTTAGGTTTTTATTTAAAGTTTATTTTTAGTTTTTATTTTTTAGTTTAAGTTTAGGTTTATTTTAAGATTATTTTATTTTACTTAGTTTAGGTTTAGGTTTTATTTATTTTAGTTTAGGTTTAAGTTTATTTTATTTTGTTTATTTTAGGCGTAGGTTTTTTTGTTAGTTTAGGGTTTTGGTTTTATTTTTTATTTATTTTTAGGTTCTTTTATGTTAATTTTTTAGGTTTAGGGTTTGATTGAGTTTTTATTTTGTTTTATTTTAGGTTTATTTTACTTTTTATTTTTCATTTGGGCTTTATTTTATTTAGGTTTTATTTAGGTTTATTATATATATTTTATTTTAGTTTAGGTTTTTATTTATTTTATTCTAATTAAGTTTTTAATTTTTTTTACTTTATTTTTTTGTTTAGGTTTAGGTATATGTTTAGGTTTTAGTTTAGGTTTTTATTTATTTATTTTTTAATTTTATATTATTTTGGTTTAGGTTTTTTGTATTTATTTTATTTTTTGGTTTTATATAGTTTAGGTTTAGGTTTTTACTTTTTTTAGGTTTTGGGTTTAGGATTTAGGGTTTAGAGTTTAGGGTTTAGGGTTTAGGGTTTAGGGTTTAGGTTTTAGGGTTGTAACTTTTAGGGTTTAGGGTTTTTATGTTTAGGGTTTAGGTTTAGGGTTTAGGGTTTAGGGTTTAGGGTGTAGGGTTTAACGATGTAAGGTTTAAGTGTTATAGGTTTTTGGGTTTAGGGTTTAGGTTTTAGGGTTTAGGGTTTAGGGTTTATGGTTTTACAGTTTAAGATTTAGCATTTAGGGTTTAGTGTTTTAGTGTTTATAGTTTAAGGTTTAAGGTTTAGGGCTAGAGTTTTTTTTATTATTTTAATTTTCTTTTTTTTAGCATTTAGATTTTGGGTTTACGGATTTTTAGGGTTTAGGATTTATGGTTTTGGGTTTTGGGTTTATGGTTAGTTTTAGGGTTTAGTGTTTAGGTTTCGGGTTTAGGATGTAGGGTTTAGGGTTTAGGGTTTAGGGTTTAGGTTTTTTTTAAATAAATTAAGTAAACCATTAGGTTTAAGTTTATTTTGTTTTTTATATTTATTTAAGTTTATTTTTTTTATTTTGTTTAGTTTATTTATTTTATGTTTATTTTTTTTAGTTTAGGTTTTTTTTTAGTTTAATTTCTATGTTTAGGTTCAGGTTTAGGTTTCTTCTTAAGTTTTGTTTTATTTTTTATTTTATTTTTTTGGTTTAAGTTTTATTTTTTATTTTTAAGTGTAAGTTTAGGTTTTTATTTTATTTTTTTAGGTTTATAGTTTAGGGTTTTTACTTTAGGTTTATTTTTAGGATTTATTTTTTAGTTTAGGTTTAGGTTTATTTTAGTTAATTTTATTTTATTTAGTTTAAGGTTTAGGTTTAGTATATTTTAGGTTTAGGTTTAGGTTTTATTTATTTTAATTTTAGGTTTTATTTATTTTAATTTTAGTTTTTTTTAGTTTAGTTTAGGTTTTTAGATTTTTAGGGTTTAGGGTTTTAGGGTTTAGGGTTTAGAGTTTAGGGTTGTAGTTTTTAAGGCTTAGGGTTTAGGGTTTGAGATTTTTGGCTATAGGTTTTAGGTTTAGGGTTTAGGTTTTAGGCTTTAGGGTTTCAGGGTTTAAAGTTTAGGATTTAAGGTTTAGGGTTTAGGGTTTATGGTTAGGGTTTTTTTTTATTTTTTTATTTTTATTACTTTAGAAATTAAGTGAACTGGTCGGATTAGATTTATTTAGTTTATTTAGGCTTAGGTTTTTTTTCATTTTGGATTTAAGTTTTATTTTTTATTTATTTTTAGTTTTATTTTTAGGTTATTTTTTATGTTTAGGTATTTATTTTATTTTATTTTAGGTTTATTTTATTTTGTTTTACGTTTAGTTTTATTTTATTTTTTATTTGTAGGTTTATTTTATTTTTAGTTTAGTTTAGGTTTTATTTATTTTCTTTTAATTTTTTTAATTTTTTTTGGTTTAGGTCTAGGTTTTTATTTTTTTATTTTATTATTTTATTTAAGTTTAGGTTTTTGGGTTTTTAAGGTTTAGGGCTTATGTTTAGGATTTAGCATTTAGGGTTTAGGGTTTAGGGTTTTTAGGGTTTAGGGTTTAGGGTTTAGGGTTTAAGGTTTAGGGTTTAGGGTTAGCTTAGGGTTTAGGTTAGATTAAGGTTTAGTGTTTAGGCTTTAGGGTTTAGGGTTTTTAGGGTTGAGGGTTTAGGATTTTTAGGGTTTATGGTTTAGGGTGGTAGGTGTAGGGTTAGTTTTAGATTTAGGGTTTAGAGTTTAGCATTTTTTTAAATGAAGTAACCCGATAGGTTTAGGTTTATTTAGTTTATTTAGTTTATTTTATATATTTATTTGGGTTTATTTTTAAGTTTATTTATTTTCATTGTAGAAGTTCTAGTGGTAGTGTTATGACATTTGGTGATCAAGTCATTAATAAGAGTGAGTTTGGATATTTATTGTTCAAAATGATGGTGAAATAGATGGATGTTATTAGTAGAATTCAAGTTGGATGGTTGAAGAGGAGAAATGCATCTAGCCTATTATGTGATAGAAAAGTTCCACTTAAACTTAAGGAAAATTTTATAAGATGGTGGTAAGACACGCAATGACTTATGGTGCAATGTTGGCCAATAAAGAGAAGCATAAGACTAAGTTAAATTATTACGAGATGAGGATGCTTAGGTGGATGAGTGGCTTTACTCTTAGAGATAGAATGCAAAATGAGTATATTAGGAAAAAGTTGGAGTAGCTCTAGTGGTAGATAAGATTAGGGAGAATCCTTAGATGGTTTGGCCACATAAAGCGGGTCATGATGACGATTAGGAGAATAGATGCATTAGATTTGCCTTATGTTAAGAAAGGTAGGTAGACCTAAAAGACTTGGTTAAGATGTATAAAAATGATCTTAATATACTTGATTTAAATGAGAATTTGACACATAATAGGACACAATGGAGACGAAGGATTCATGTAGTTGACCCCACCTAGTGGGATTAAGGCTTGTTGTTGTTATTGTTGTTGTTGTTGTTGTTGTTGTTGTTGTCTTTTATTTTAGTTTATCTTTTAGGTTTAGGCTTAAGTTTATTTTTTAGTTTAGTTTTATTTTTATTTTATTTCTTTAGGTTTAGGTTTCCTTTTTTATTTTTAGGTTTAGGTTTAGGTTTTTATTTTATTTTTTTAGGTTTATGGTTTAGGTTTTTTACTTTAGGTTTCTTTTTAGGTTTTATTTTTTAGTTTAGGTTTTGGTTTATTTTTAGTTTATTTTATTTTATTTAGTTTAGGGTTTGGGTTTAGTATATTTTAGGTTTAGGTTTAGGTTTTATTTATGTTATTTTTAAGCTTTTTTAGTTTTTTTGAAACCCATATAGGGAATTTTATTGCCACAAAAGAGGGTTCTGAGATCCATAAGTGGGGATAAACTCAAAACTACAAAGAGCTACAAATAACAGAGTAAATCCCCATCTAAGTACATCAAAAGCAAAATAAAAGAAAAATGAAAGCAAGATACAAAATGATTAACATAGAGAAGCTAATGGATAGATCTGGGCCAAAGCTCACTAGGATGAGAGAATGAATGCCACTAGAGAGCAAACACAGAGAAAAGAAAAATGCATCTACAAATATGTAGAAAGAAAAAATTAGCATTAGAGTAATACAAACAAAGTGGAAGGTAAAAGTATAAAGCGAGAAAATTTATAGAAGTGTGTGAGAGAAGGCTCAAGCTCAGTCACACCAAATTGGGAATCTATATGAGCATCCAAACTTATTGAAGGGTTACATCACAAGAGCTACTACCAAACCAAAATGGGTGAAATCATCATAGCCATCATAGCCTACAAACTGTGGGAAGATAGACCATTTGTTGAAAGTCTTATGTGCGTACACAAACCTAAACAAAAATACACTGAAAGGAGACATCAAAGAGTAGAATGGGGATAAGTATCACCACTAGTCACCATAGCATGAGAATCCCTACCCATATAAAATGAACCATCTTGGCCACATCCACCTTATTAATACCATATCCTAGAATAAAATTAAGCGGGGAAAACCCACCACAAGTGAGTGAAAAGGCCAGTGAAGATAGAAATAATAGAATAAAAATGAAATCCTGCTAAGCATATCAATTAGCATGTAAATAACACCATCCCAAATCATATGAAACTTACGGGCGGAATACACCCATAAAGGATACCCATTCGAATAAACAATGCATATGTTAATAAACACCAGTTAATAAGTAAACACAACAAGAACTACACAAGTGGGAATGCCGATTAGATGATACCACAAGCCGTGGGTGATAAGAGCACACCCACACAACACAAAAAACAATAAAAATTAATCGAGAAATAACCCGAAGCGACTTGTTGGGCATAAAACAATAATCCATTGACCAACAACCAAGAGGCAACCAAGATAGTAAACCAAATATATTGCACCCAAGAGGGTAATCCAGTCGGAATAGTAGTATTACATAGACCAAAATGGGGATCAAGAAAACCATCATTAAAATCCTTCAAGACAAGGAAAGCGGACCGACATCTAATCCAACATCATCAGTAAAATTAGGATGAAAGGAAGGCAAGAAGCAAATCCAACCTTGTAAAGAAATAGTAGTTATAACAGGTAAATTAAACATTCTTCCCAAATAGGTTGAGGAAGGGGGGTTGGTGAGCAAAATAGGATCCACAACCCTATTGAAGAGGGAAGATACAAATAAAGAAGGGCCCACCATGAAGCTGTGCAAATCATAGTAAACCAATGCTGCCAAAGACATGAGCCTCCAAGGTAGCAGAATAAAAATCGGTTTGAGAATAGGCAATAGGAAAAGAGAGAAACATTTTCAATCATGAAAGGAAAAGCAAAATACATAAGAAAAAATAGTATTGATGGCAAGCGGTCCATCCCTGAGATCAAAAATAAGACATCTCCATCCTGATTAAAAGAAGCACATTTCCATTAGCAAGCGTGGATCTGATAAGACCCCAAAAAAGATTGGATAATTAGCGAGAAAGCCAGATGCTACGAGATCATAATTGAACCAAAAAGGATTATCAAGGAAATGCATTAGCAAAATGAAGAGGAGAAACAACAATAAACAAAAGATAAACAAAAGATGACCATACAGATAGAACAAAGTAATACAAGTTGTAATTAGGCCAAAACATAGGATGAAATTAGTTTACGAGATAAGTCGGTATTGTCCAAATTAACCAATCCATGCAAATGTTTAGGAAGTGTAAGCGATCAAAGAATTTTATTCCATATAATCTAGCACCCAGATTAACAAGATAATTAGCACACACATTACCTTCACGCCAAACATGTGTGATTTTAAAATAGAGTTGAGATAGGAGAGCTCTAGTATGCCTTAGGTGGTAGTACAATTCTAAATTTCCCACTTTGGTGGAAGTCAACAGATTTATCAGCAAAAGGGCATCCACCTCGATCCAAATATTGAGCCAACCTTTTTGTAGGCAAATATCAATAGCTTTGTTACGACCATTATCTCAAAGAGAAAAACATGTAGTAAGAGGATAAGCAAAGGACATAAAACTTTACCATTAAGGTTTTGAAAATTCCACCACAGGCAGAAGCATTTTGAGAAATAGAGCCATCAGTATTAATTTTAATAATATTATCATGAGGTTTTTTCCAATAAACAAGCTTATCATCTTTATAGTTGGAATGGTCCAGCAGGTTAAAACCCAGTTTATTGGCCACAAATTTACAACCTTTAAATTGATTGTAGTTAATGAAATTGGCATTAAATAAAGCATGGAGTTTATCTTTAATTATAGCAATTATCCTCTTATGGTTCATAGGAATCCCATGATATTTTGCATCATTTTTGTCCATCCATATCAACCATATAAGAGTGATAGTAGTTATCACTTTAAAGTGACCTTTAATAGTGTTTTCAAAATAAACCTCTAGAAGTTGATAAAGAGTTAAGGAGCCATTGAATTTTTCAATATTAAAAAATTCATCATACCAAACCCAAAGTTTGGAAGGAATGGCTACGTTAACAAATACATGATTGACATTCTCAATGTGAAAGCGTGATAGCATTTTGAAGGTAAGTGAAAACCTTTACCCACATCAAGGAATAAGCGGGATGAAATTTTTCAAAATTCTCCAAGTTAGAATAGAGTAAGAAATAGGGATAGTGTTATTCCAAAGTTTAAAAAACACATTAGAGAAATCATATCTTCTCATATGAATCGGAATCTTTAAGGTTGAAGTCACCATTGTGAGAAAGGCGAAAAGAATCGATCATGATTGCTAGGGATGATAGGGATGGTAGTAAGCTTATCTAAAAGAGATAGGGATATAGTCAATAAGCTTACTATTGTTCCATTTATTATTACGAGAAAGAGTTCACTTTAATAGCGGTGGATGGGTAGAAAGTAAATCATCAATAGAACCCCTCAATTATCTTGCCAAAGAAGGAAGTTAGAGTTAATCCCCAAGAAATTAAGGATTGACCTCCCATTTGATGGAACAAAGTCTTTTCCATACATGAGAATCTCCCACTTTGTAAGGGCAAATGAGAGGTGCTTACAGTATTTGGGTCATGAATTGAGCCCCATGTTGCTTCTAAAATTCCAAAGTTTATAAGAAAAAGTAGTGATAGCTTCACGATTGGCTTACAACTAAGCCCACCTTCAAGAGTGCCACTTTTATACCAAGAGGTCCAATGCATTCTTTTAGTATAATTGTTAGAACCCTAGAAGAATTTATTAAGGAGGCGCTCAATTCTGTTAGTGGTAGAATTGTTTGGCATACTGGTTTGAATAAGATATAAAGGCATGGAGTTAAGGGTACTCTTAATCAAAGTGATCCTACCACCAAATGAGAGTAAATGAAATTCCCAAACAAAATTTTATTAGAGATTTTTTGGATTAACTCATCAAAAAGATGTGATCTTTTTTGACCTTTAAAAAGAGGAGCACCAAGATATTTAATAGGAAGTTGTTGTTGCTGAAAATTAGTGATTCTCAAGATTTGGTTGATCTTATTACTAGAGATTTTAGAGGAAGGAATGAAACAACTTTTGCCTTCATTAAGAAAGAGACCACTTTCATTTCCAAATTTAATTTAAAATTCTTAATATTTTAATGTGATGAATAGAGGCATTGCAAAGATAATGAAATCATCGAAAACTAAGATGAGAGAGGAAAACCACCTTGAGTTCTAAAGACATGCTTGGATTATTATTGAAAAGGTCATGAAGGCTCCTCGAAAGATATTCAACAGTAATAATAAAAAGAGAGGGAGAGGGATCCCCTTGTCTCAACCATGAATAGAAGGGAAGAAACCTAAGGCCTCACCATTCAGGATATAGAGAACCAAACATTACTAATTTTTTTAATGAGATAAATTTATCAGAAAAACTAAATAAATGAAGAATTTGGAAGAGGAAATTCCAAGAGAGATTGTCAAAAGCTTTAGAGATGTCCAATTTGAATAGAATGTTACCACCTTTAATAGGAGCATCTAGATCATGAATCAGCTATTGGGTAAGAAGAATGTTATCAGATATAGCTCTACCTTTAATGAAACCAGTTTGGTTGAGGGAAATAATTTTAGGAAGCAGAGGACTAATTCTATTGGCAATCAATTTAGAAATTAGTTTATGAAAGAAGGTGCAAAGGTTAATAGGCCTAAAATTGTCTCAAGATTCAGGATTATTAATTTTAGGAATGAGGATAATAGAAGTGCTAAAAAAATATCTAGGTAAGGGATTTCCATTAATCAATGACAACATAAATCATCGGACTTAATAAGGTAGCATCTAAAAAAATGAGTCATGTAGCCTTCAGGGCTAGCAATAGATTCAGCGTTCATGCTATTAAGAATTCTACCAATCTCAGCTTCCATAGGAACCATATTAAGCAAGTGATTGTCATCATTAGTAATTGTTGAGGGAATCAAGTGGGAGTTGGAGATAGCTTCTAAAAGAAGGTTCTTATTTAATAAGTTTTTAAAATTATAGGTGACAGAATCTTTAATATCATTATTTTCAGTGATCCAATTGCCGTTATCACTTTTAGTTATTTTAATAGAGTTTAATGCTCTATTTTTTTTAGAAAAGAGAATGGAAATATCTGGTATTTCTGTCGCCATCAGCAATATGTTTGCTAGTAGTCTTTTGCTACCAGTAGTTTTCTTCCATATTCTAATAGCTAACCAAGTTATCTTTGGCTTCATTCAAGTCCTCAAGTTTAGTGAATCAGTTAAAACAACATTTTCAAGAGAACAAAACAATTGTTCCATGTTTTTAATATTGGCAAAGAGATTTTTAAAATGATGCTTGTTCCATAAATTAAGTTTTGTTTAAGCTTTTAAGCTTAGAATCATGCCTTTGAATGCTCGGTGAAGGGGGGCCATCAGTTGATGGAGACAACATTTAAGAAATCAATGTGTTGGATCCATATTTTGGAATGAAAGAGGTAGGGAGGTTAATCTATTAGAGGATTTTTGATAGATATCAAAAGAGGATGATCGAAGTCGCTCAAGCTGAAGTATGACCATTGATTGATCGAGAGAATTAAAAGAATCTTCTAGCTAGAGTCTGAGTTATGCCAAGTATAATCCAAACTCAAATCTTGATCATGCAATCAAGAATCATATTAGAAAATTCTTCCATGGAATGAATGTTAGGAGAGCAACCTCCCCTTCTTTTTGAGGAAGAGAGAATATTGTTAAAATCACCCCTACCAACCAGGGTTTGTTGACAGAGGAGAAAAAAGTTCTTAAATTATCCCAAAGGATCTTCCTACCTGCTTTATTATAAGAAGCATAAATAAAGGAACCTAGAGTAGAGAAATCACCCAATGAGATGTGGACATTAACCAATTGTTGAAGATCATCAAGGATAGAGATATTGACTAAAGTTTTCCAAAAACACCAAATTTTATTGGTAATATTATAAAATAAGTGTGAAAGTCGAGTGTTCTAGCAACATGGTTGATCTTAGAAGAGTGTATGAAAGGTTCAATAACATTAAGGCTATGTTATGAATATGGCGAGACTTCTAATGGTTGACAAGAGTCACAATACCTCGAACATTCCAAATTAGTAAGTTGATCATAATAAAATAAGAAAAAAAAAAAGAGATAACTAAAGATATAATACAAAGAAAAGGAAATAAACATTTATATGGGAAGTTAGGAAGATCTAGTAGTTCCAGTGGAGCTATTAGTGAACATTTTTCTTTAAGTGATTTTTTTTAAAATAGTTTGAAAAGGTCTATCTTGTCAAAGAATCACCATCAGAGAGGCGATTTATGATATTTAGAATAGGACTGTATCGGTCAAAGCATTTTAATGGTAATTTCCCTTCTTCAATGTCGAATTAAGCTAGAGTGGGTTTAGCGTATCACTCTCAAGAGTAAGAGAAGGAGAGGTTCAAGCCATTAATACACATTTTGGATCTTTTAGAATTAGTTTTGATTTATTCCATCATCAAAGGATCCTCCAAAATTTGTTTTTTAGATTTTGTTCCAACCAAATTTCCATTCAAATCACCACTAAGGATCATGAGTCTCCTCGGGTTCACTAGCCAAGAGGGGTAGGTTAGGCGAATCAGGTATTATCTTGAGGAGGAAAATTATTACAATTAGAAGGACTTATAATCAAGCTATCATTTGCCTCCTCAAGAACCTCATTATGTCTTTAACTTGCTCAGTGCTCTCCATTAGACAATTGGATACAAAAAGTAGGTAGGGTATGATTCCCATTTTGAGTAACCTTAGGCACATAAGTAAATTTATTGACTTTATCATTTGATAGAGTAGGATTAGGATCAGCAAATTTTTCTTTTAAGTTGTGGATGCAAACATTCAAATGATCATGGCCATGAATTTTATGTGTGCAAAAAATAGGAAAATTCTCAAATTCAACTTTTGATTATACGAACTTATAAGAGCCAATCAAACTTCTTTAGGATGCTTTTAGAGATATCAATTTCAACCAAAATGAGCAATAGAAGGTCATGATCTCACAGTGGGATCAATTTGAAGAGGACCAAAGAGAGCAACATAAAGAGAACTTGATGTAACATAATGTATTCTTATATTAGGAAGAGCTAACCATATAAGAACAATTGGGGATTCCTCTTTTATATCAAAAAGAGGATACCATTTTAGAAGTCACATTTGACAATTAAAAATAAAGTAAGAGCGACATGCAAAAACTCTTGAATAATCTAAGTCATTAGAGAGCTGAATTAAAACATGCCTTGGATCAATCAATGGTGAAAGCACGAAAGTTTAAGGCTATGAAAAAAGATCGGATGTTATCGAGTTGGCCATCGTGAAAATTTACCAACTAAAGTGAATTATAAAGCCAACTTTTCCACATCTAGAACACATAATGCATGCCATGAAATGAGGTCGAGATCAAATTCACCGAAGAATTAGGGGAAAGGTTCTTACCATATAATTCTTTCTTAAAGGACTTAATTGCAGGTAGAGTAGCGAATGTTTTCGGATCCACAATTCCATGTAATTGATGCCTCGATGCCTCAAGATGGAGAAACATGCAGATTCTCATAGAATGAGCAATGAGACAAGCGATCAAAAGAAATCGAGAATGATCATGGCCAAACCAGAAATTGTCGGAGGAGGTTTACAAGTTTAGGTTTAGTTTAGTTTGAAAAGCTAAACAAGCTTTTAGTTTAGGTTTTTTGGTTTTAGGTTTTAGGTTTAGGGTTTAGGGTTTAGGGTTTAGAGGTTTTGGGTTTGGGTTTGGGTTTAGGATTGGTTTAGGGTTTAGGGTTTGGGGTTTAGGGTTTAGGGTTTAGGGTTTGTTTAGGTTTAGGGTTTAGGTTTTAGGGTTTAGGTTTAGGGTTTTTAGAGTTATTTTAGGGATTAGGGTTAGGGGTTTTTTATTTATTTTATTTGTTTTTTCTTAAATTTAGTGAACTTGTTGGTTTAGGTTTATTTAGTTTATTTAGTTTATTTTTTTATAAATTTTAGTTTATTTTCTTTTATTTTATCTAGGTTTATTTTATTTTTATTTAGTTTAGTTTATTTATGTTAGTTTAGGTTTCTTTATTTTAGTTTATTTTTTTTATTATAGGTTTAGTTTAGGTTTATTTTGTAATTTAGCTTTATATTTATTTTATTTTTAGGTTTATTTTATTTTTATTTTTTAGGTTTAGTTTTAGGTTTTCTTTTTTATTTTTTAGGTTTAGGTTTATCTTTTTTATTTTAGGTTAATTTTAGGTTTTATTTTTAGTTTAAGTTTAGGTTTATTTTAAGTTTATTTTATTTTATTTAGTTTAGGTTTAGGTTAGGTTTAGTTTATTTTAGGTTTAGGTTTAGGTTTTATTTATTTTAGTTTACTTTATTTTAGTTTAGGTTTAGGTTTTTTTATTTTGTTTATTTTATTTTTATTTAAGCTTTATTTTTTTTAGTTTAGGGTTTAGGTTTTTTTTTTTTTAGGTTTTATTATTAGGCTTATTTTTTAGGTTTAGGTTTTTATTTAGTTTTTATTTTATTTTATTTTAGGTTTACTTTATTTTTTATTTTTTAGTTTTATTTTATTTAGGTTTTATTCTTAAGTTTATTTTATTTTTTAGTTTAGTTTATGTTTTATTTATTTTATTTTAGTTCATTTTATTTTTATTTTATTTTATTTTTTAGGTTTAGGTTTAGGTTTAAGTTTTAGTTTAGTTTAGGTTTTATTTAATTTATTTTATTTAGATTTAGGTTTTTAGGATTTTAGGATTTAGGGTTTAAGGTTTAGGTTTAGGGTTTGGGGTTTAAGGTTTAAGTTTAGGATTGTAGGTTTTAGGGATTAGGGTTTAGGGTTTTAGGGCTTAGGGTTTTGGGTTTTGGGTTTTAGGGATTAGGGTTTAGGGTTGTACGTTTAGGGACTTAGGTTTAGGGTTTAGGGTTTAAGGTTTATGGTTTAGGGTTTAGCATTTTAGGGTTTAAGGTTTAGGGTTTAGGATTGTAGGTTTAGGGTTTAGGTTTAGGGTTAGTTTTAGCGCTTAGGGTTTAGGGTTAGGGTTTTTTATTTTATTTTATTTTATTTTATTTTATATTATTTTTAAATAAAGTAAACTCAAGGTTTATGTTTATTTTGTTTATTTTTTATTTAGTTTAGTTTATTTTATTTTATTTTTTTAGGCTTATTTTTTTTATTTAGTAGTTTTATTTTAGGTTTATTTATTTTAGCAGTTTTTTATTTTAGTTTATTTTTTAAGTTTAGGTTTAGGTTTAGGTTTATTTATTAGTTTTGTTTTATTTGTATTTTATTTTTTTTGGTTTAGGTTTTATTTTTATTTTTAGGTTTAGGTTTAGGTTTTTATTTTATTTCTTTTGGTTTAGGTTTTAGGTTTTTATTTTAGGTTTTTTTTTATGTTTTAGTTTTTAGTTTAGGTTTAGGTTTATTTTTAGTTTATTTTAATTTTATTTAGTTTAGGTTTAGGGTTTGGTTTTATTTATTTTAGTTTACTTTATTTTAGTTTAGTTTAGGTCTATTTTATTTTATTTATTTTATTTTTGTTTTATGTTTATTTTTTTATTTTAAGGCTTAGGTTTTACTTTTTATTTATTTTTAGGGTTTATTATTAGGTTTATTTTTTTTTAGGTTTAGATTTTAGTTTTTATTTTATTTTATTTTAGGTTTTTTTTATTTTAGGCTTATTTTTTATTTTATTTAAATTTTTTATTTTTTTAGTTTAGATTTGGTTTTTATTTATTTTATTTTAGTTTAGTTTTTATTTTCTTTTTTAGGTTTAGGTTTAGGTTTAGGTTCATGTTTAGGTTTATGTTTTAGTTTATGTTTTTATTTTATTTTATTTAATTATTTTATTTTGTTTTAAGGCTTTTTATTTATTTTATTTTTATGTTTAGGTTTTTGGTTTTTTTATGGTTTAGGGTTTAGGGTTTAGTGTATATTTTTTAGGGTTTGGGGTTTAGGGTTTAGTTTTTATGTTTTAAGGTTTAGGGTTAAGGGTTTAGGGTTTAGGGTTTTAGGGTTTAGGGTTTAGGGTTTAGGGTTTAGGGTTTAGGGTTTAGGGTTTAGTATTTTTATGGTTTAGGATTTAGGTTTTAGGTTTTATGTTTAGGGTTCAGGTTTAGGGTTTAGGGTTACAGGTTAGTGTTAGGGTTTAGGGTTTAGTTTTTTTATTTATTATTTATTTTTATTTTAGTTTTTTTAGGGTTTAGGGTTAAGGTTTTAGTTTTTTTTGGGATTTGGGTTTTAATAGAATAAATTGATTTAACATTTCTTCTTTTGATTATGTCAAACCAAGTTCTATGACCTGGCGATGACATAGATCAAATATGAATATGCATAAAATCAAAATCTAGATAATTATATCTCTACTTAAAGACAAAGTTCCATATGAATCGTCATTCTTAGTTTCTCGCTCAAAACCAAGCCTCTTAGTAGCAACCACCATCATATCTTCCTACCACCGGTTGTAACCTATTCCTCATGCCTCCACCAGGTTTTACCTCATCCTTTCCCAGTTTAGCCTTTAGATAGGTTTTATTGTTGTTCTTCAGGTTTTCCATTCTTAGGGTTTAGGTTTATTTTTTAGTTTATTTAGTTACTTTAGGTTTAGGTTTAGGGTTTGGGTTTTAAGGTTTAGGGTTTAGGGTTTAGGGTTAGGGTTTAGGGTTTAGTGTTTTAGGTTTTATCCTTTTAGGGTTTAGGGTTTAGGGTTTAACGTTATGGGTTTTTAGGGTTTAGGGTTAGAGGTTTAGTGTTGTATGTTTAGGGTTTAGTGTTTAAGCTTTTAGGGTTTAGAGTTTAGGATTAGGGTTTAGGGTTTAGTGTTTAGGGTTTTAGGGTTTAGGGTTTAGGATTTAGGTTTAGGTTTAGTGTTTAGTTTTAGGTTTAGGGTTTAGGGTTTAGGGTTTAGGGTTTTAGATTTATTTATGGTTTTAAGATTTTAGTTTATTTATATTTTGTTTTTTATTTATTTATTTTAGTTTAGTTTATTTATTTTAGTTTAGTTTATTTATTTTTATTTAATTTAGTATATTTATTTTAGGTTATATTTTGTTTATTTTTTTTAGGTTTAGGTTTATTTTTTTTAGTTGAGTTTTATTTTATTTTATCTTATGTTTAGGTTTTTTTATTTTTTATTTTAGGTTTAGGTTTAGGTTTTATTTTATTTTTTAAGTTTAGGTTTTAGGTTTTATTTTAGGTTTATTTTAGGTTTATTTTTTTAGTTTAGGTTTAGGTTTATTTTAGTTTATTTTATTTTATTTAGTTTAGGCTTAGGTTTAGATTTAGTTTATTTTAGGTTTAGGTTAAGATTTATTTATTTTAGTTTATGTTTATGTTTATTTTTATTTAGGCTTATTTTCTTTTTTTAGGTTTAAATTTTATTTTTTATTTAGTTTTCTTAATTTTTAATTTTTTTTTTTTTTATTTAGGTTTAGTTTAGGTTTTTATTTTATTTTATTTTTTATTTTTTATTTAGATTTTTTTATTTATTTTTCTTTTAGGTTTATTAAATTTAGGTTTAGGTTTTTTTTTAGGGTTTAGGGTTTAAGGTTAGGATTTAGGTTTAGGGTTTAGGTTTAGGTTTATTTTTTAGGGTTTAGGGTTTAGGGTTTAGGTTTAGGTTTTTTAGGTTTAGGGTTTAGGGTTAGATTAGGTTTAATTTAGGGTTTATGATTTTTTTAGGGTTTAGGGTTTTAGGGTTTAAGGTTTAAGGTTTAGGTTTTAGGGTTAGGGTTAGTTTGGTGTTTAGGCTTAGTTTAGGGTTGTAGGGTGTATGGTTTAGGGTTTGAGGTTAGTTTTATAGTTTATGGTTTAACATTTAGGGTTTTTTTAAATTAGTAAGCAGGTTTAAGTTTATTTAGTTTATTTATATTATAATTTAGGTTTATTTTGTTTTTTATTAGTTTATTTATTTTAGTTTAGGTCTTTTATTTTAGCTTATTTTTTTAGGTTTAGGTTTAGGTTTAGGTTTATTTTAGTTTAGTTTATTTTATTTTTTTATTTTTTTTAGGTTTAGGTTTATTTTCTTCTTTTAGGTTTAGGTTTAGGTTTTTTATTTCTTTTTTTAGTTTTAAGTTTTATGCTTTTCTTTTAGGTTTATTTTAGGTTTTATTCTTTTAGTTTTTGTTTAGGTTTATTTTTAATTTATTTTATTTTATTTATTTTAGGGTCTAAGTTTAGTTTATTTTAGGTTTAGGTTTAGGTTTTATTTATTTTAGTTTAGTTTAGGGTTAAGTTTATTTTAGTTTAGGTTTAATTTATTTAATTTTATTTATTTTATTTTTATTTTAGGTTTAGGTTTTTTTTTTTTGGTTTAGGTTTATTTATTTTTATTTATTTTAAGTTTATTTTTTAAGTTTAGGTTTTATTTTATTTTACATTAGGTTTATTTTATTTTTATTTTACATTTGGATTTTATTTTATTTGCATTTTTTTTTTATTTTAGGTTATTTTAATTTTAATTTAGTTTAGGTTTTATTTATTTTATTTTAGTTTATATTTTTTATTTTTTTTTTTTTAGGTTTAGGTTTAGTTTAGATTTTTATTTTATTTTATTTTATTTAGACTTAAGTTTTTTTATTTATTTTCTTTTTAGGTTCTATTTAGTTTAGGTTTTAAGGTTTTTACGATTTAGGGTTTAGGGTTTAGGATTTAGGGTTTAGGGTTTGGGGTTTAGGGTTTAGGGTTTAGGGTTTGGGGTTTAAGGTTTATGGTTTAGGGTTGAAGGTTTTGGGTTTTGGGTTTTGGGTTTTGGCTTTTAGGGTTTAGTGTTTAGGGTTTAAGGTTTAGGATTTTTAGGGTTTAGGGTGTAGGTTTTAGGTTTAGGGTTCAAGTTTTAGTTTAGAGTTTAGAGTTTTTGGTTTTTTTTAACAAAGCACAAATTCAAATTCAACATATCAACCACGTAACACACCAAGTTTTCTAAGTCACAAGCGATGACATAGATAAAATTGAGCCCTCATAGAGCAAATCAAAAACCTAGATAGTAGAATTATCTTGTAAAGACACAATTCCATCATTCTTGATTTCTCTAATTCCCTTTGAACCACCCGCATCTGTGTGGATTCACCATCATATCCCGATCTCCATCCACCACCACCATGGTTGTAACCTCGTTGCTCCTCCACCTCAAAACCACCACTCCGTCCCTTACCACCATATCCACCTCCAAATCCCCACAACCCTTGTGATCGCCTCGCCTTTGTCTCCACTGATCTAGAAAGCCTAGTGTGGTGATGTTCTTTCCATCAAGGTTATGCCCATTCTTAGTGTTTAAGTTTAGGTTTAGGTTTATTAGGTTTTAGGGTATAGGTTTATTTTTAATTTATTTAGCTATTTTATGTTTTGGTTTAGGGTTTGGGGTTAATGGTTTAGGGTTTAGTGTTGGGGTTTAGGGTTTAGGCTTTAGGTTTAGGGTTTAGGGTTTAGGGGTTCATGCTGGTTTAGGGTTTAGGGTTAGGTTTAGGGTTTAGGGTTTAGGGTTTAGGTTTGAGGGTTTAGGGTTTAGGGATTTTAGTTTAGGGTTTAGGGTTTAGGTTTATGGTTTTTTTTAAAAAAAATTAAGTAAACCATTAGGTTTAGGTTTATTTAGTTTATTTTTTTATTTATTTTAGTTTATTTTATTTTTTATTTTTATTAGGTTTATTTTTTATTTATGTTTAGTTTAATTTATTTATTTTAATTCAATTTTTTTATTTTATTTTTTAGGTTTAGGTAAGGGTTTGGGTTTATTTTTTAGTTGAGTTATATTTTATTTTATTTTTTAGGTTTAGGTTTTATTTTTATTTTTAGGTTTAGGTTTAGGTTTTATTTTTTTTTAGGTTTATATTTTAGGTTTATTTTAGGTTTTATTATTTAGTTTAGGTTTAGGTTTATTTTTAGTTTATGTTATTTTAGTATAGGTTTAGGTTTAGTTTATTTTAGGTTTAGGTTTTATTTATTTTAGTTTAGATTATTTTAGTTAAGATTTAGGTTTATTTTATTTTGTTCATTCTTTATTTATTTTAGGTTTAGTTTTTTTAATTTATGGTTTAAGTTTATTTTTATTTATTTTTTTGGTTTATTTTTTTGGTTTAGGTTTTTTATTTAGTTTTTATTTTATTTTATTTTAGACTTACTTTAGTTTTCTTTTACATTTATTTTTTATTTTATTTTGGTTTTTTATTCATAGGTTTATTTTATTTATTAGTTTAGTTTAGGATTTTATTTATTTTATTTTAGTTTACTTTTATTTGTTTATTTTATTTTTTATTTTAGGTTTAAGTTTAGGTTTTAGTTTATGTTTATATTTTATTTTATATTTTATTTTATTTAGGTTTAGGTTTTATATATTTTATTTTAGGTTTACTTAGTTTAGGTTTAGGTTTTAGGTTTTAAGGTTTAAGTTTAGGGTTTAAGGTTTAGGGTTTAGGATTTTAGGGTTTTGGGTTTAGGGTTTAGGGTCAGGTTTAGGGTTTAGTGTTTAGGGTTTAGGGTTTAGTGTTTCTTTAGGGTTTAGGGTTTAGGGTCTAGGGTTTATGGTTAGCATAGGGTTTAGGGTTTTTTTAAAATTAAGTAAACTAGTAGGTTTAGGCTTATTTATTTTATTTTTTATTTATTTTAGTTTATTTATTTTAGTTTATTTTTAATTTTTTTTAATTTAATGTAATTATTTTAGGTTTATTTATTTTAGTTTAGGCTTCTTATTTTAGTTTATTTTTTTAGGTTTAGGTTTAGGTTTAGATTTATTTTTTTAGTTGAGTTTATTTTATTTTAATTTTAGGTTTAAGTTTTATTTTTTTATTTTAGGTTCGGGTTTAGGTTTTAATTTTATATTTTTTTAGGTTTTTTGGTTTAGGTTTTATTTTAGGTATATTTTTAGGTTTTATTTTTTAGTTTAAATTTAGGCTTATTTTAAATTTATTTTATTTGATTTAGTTTAGGTTTATATTTATTTTAGTTTAGTTTATTTTAGTTTAGGTTTAGGATTATTTTATTTTGTTTATTTTATTTTTTAGGTTTAGGTTTTTTTAGTTTAGGGTTTAGGTTTTCATTTTATTTATTTTTATGTTTTACTTTTAGGTTTATTTTTTTAGGTTTAGGTTTTTATTTAGTTTTTAATTAGTTTTTATTTTATTTTATTTTAGGTTTATATATTTTTATTTTACATTTAGTTTTTTATTTTATTTAGGTTCTTTATTCTTAGGTTTATCTTCTTTTTTAGTTTGGTTTAGGTTTTTATTAACTTTATTATTTTTTTTTTTTTTTTTTATTTTAGGTTTAAGTTTTAGTTTAGGTTTTGTATTTTATTTTTTTTTTTTATTTAGGTTTAGGTTATTTTATTAATTTTATTTTTAGGCTTTATTTAGT
>JAKCPB010002054.1:0-86883 GCA_021442155.1 Cymbidium sinense | reverse complement strand
TTTATTTTAATTTTATTTTTATTTTAGCCTATTTTTACATTTATTTTAGTTTTATTTATTTTAGGTTTATTTATTTTAGTTTTTTATCTTTTTTATTTTGTTTAGGTTTTTTTTAGTTTTATTTTTTTCTTTTATTTTTTAGGTTTTATTTTTTATTTTAAGCATTTAGTTTTATTTTTATTTTGCTTGTGGTTTGTGCTTCATTTTCTTTATTTTAGTTTTTTTTAGTTTTAGTTTGGTTTATCTTTTATTTATTTTTATCTTAATTATTTATTTAGTTGATTTTTATTTAGGTTTTTTATATTTATTTATTTTATTTATTTTTTATTTTACTTTTATTTTATTTATTTTTAGTTATTTTTTATTTTATTTTATTAGGTTTATTTTTTTAATTTAGCTTTATTTATCTTTATTTTAGCCTATTTAGGCTCATTATTTATGGCTGTGCTATTCCTATCTTTATATATCTTAGTAGTTTTATCATTTTATCTTTAGCTCAGGCTCTTTTACTCCATTCTTTATCTTTATCTAGCTCAGCTCAGGCTCTCATGGTCTTGTGGTCAGGTCTGTGGCCTGTGGCCTTGTCAGCCTTGTGGCTCAGGGCTAGGCTCAGCCTCAGTGGCCTGGCCTTCCTGTGGCCCAGCCTGTGGCCTGTACTTGGCCAGGCAGTGGCCTGGCCTGTGGCCTCAGGCTCATTTATGGCTGTAGCCTTGGCTCAGGATCTCAGTCAGGCCAGTGGTCTAGCCCAGGATTGTGGCTCAGTTTAGGGCTTTAGGTCTTTAAATCAAAACCCAGGTTTCTATTTTAGTTTATTTATTATTTTTATTTATTTTAGTTTATTTTATTTTTATTTTTATTTATATTTTTTATTTTTATTTAGTTTTAATTATTTATTTTGGTTTATTTATTTTATTTGTGTTTTTACTTTAGTCTATTTTTTAAGTTTATGTTTATTTTTTTAGTTTTGTTTTATTTTATTTTATTTTAGCTTTAGGTTTTATTTTTTATTTTTAGGTTTAGGTTTTTATTTTATTTTCTTAGGTTTAGGTTTTAAGTTTTATTTTTAGTTTTTTTAATTTTAGGTTTAGGTTTATTTTTTTTATTTTATTTTATTTAATTTGGGTTTATTTTATTTTAAGTTTAGTTTAGGTTTTATTTTAGTTTAGTTTATGTTTAGTTTATTTTATTTATTTTAGGTTTAGGTTTAATTTTTTATTTATTTTAAGTTCATTTTTTAGGTTTAGGTTTTTATTTAATTTTTATTTTATTTAGACTTTTGTGCAACCATTCTTCAAGATCTTTGATAACAGTGGGAACTCATAATAACACATTGCACACTTTAGAGTCATGTGAAATGCTAGCAAGAGAATGCACTCCTTTCCCGCCTTTTCATTAGTCTTTAGTGTTGCATTTGATTGGTACGCCAATAATAGTTTAGTAAAGACTTTTATTGAGTTGGAGCAACTCTTTATCAAGAGGTTAGCTGGAACTCAGGAAAGGGTGACTATAGGCGACCTCGTTGTAGAGAAATAGAAACTCAATGAGTCTATTGCTGATTACAATCTCAAGTGGCACAACCTGATCATGAAATATGAACCACAGCTGTCTGAATAGCATGCCATTGAGATTCTTATCAAGAATATCCATGGCCCGATCTCCTACATGCTTAAGGGATTTACCATCAAAACAATCGAGAAATTAATCATTAATGCAGCTAGCTTATAAGAGGAAGCCAAACAGTTGCCCTTTCTAGACCAATCAACTAAGCCCAAGTAGTAGAAGGTGTTTGAGAAGAATCCAAGGACATTTGTGTGAGTGGATAGAGGAAAGCAGCCAGCTAGAGTTCAGTATGAGAGATTACGAGCTCAGTAGCCTCCTCTGCCACCTTCTCTTCCACCACCTCGGCCATCATACCGGCCACCACAGCTGCCACAACCACCATTTCGACCACCTCATCATCCTACCCAGTAGCGATATTCATATCCATCGCTAGGTAGCTACTTTCCACATACTCTTGCCAATAGATTGAATAAGCCACATTCATTCAAAAGGGACGTAGCTAGGAAAATCTATAATAATCTCTTAAAGAAACTTGAATTTTTGTTACCAGAGCCTAAGAGGCCGGAGGAAGTGGGCAAGAGAGATGATCCTAGCTATTTCCCTACCACTGCATGTCAGGCCATGTCTTAGAGGATTGTATCACTTTTAAGGACAAGCTTGAGTGCAGCTACAAATTGGGAGCCATAGTTATCCCTAAAGAATACTTATTAGAACTATCCAGTTCTGTTAGAGTAATCCTTGGGGATACTTGCAATCTCCTTAAGACCAAAGATGGTTAGGATATCTTCCTATCCCGAACCTCTAAGAAGTTCATTTCTAAGATCAAGAAGCTTTCTTTGTAGGTGCCTGAATTAGCTCAAAGAACTAACACCACAAAAGGTTTGGTAGTTACAAAGGACAGCTCGGGGAGGGTTACTACCAAGAAGATTAGCTCACCATACTTTCGAGATAGTCCAAGAGTACCACCACCTCTTTGCTAGCTCCTTCTAATGGCAGAGTATGTTTTACCGATAAGGCACTAAATCCCTTACTTCGTTTACCTTACTATATTTCTATCATGTACCTCCTCCCAAAAAGAAATTAATGAAGAAAGCTGATTCTTCTTATATATTGTCCACTAATGATGCTCTTGATTTTATCCCTATTAAAAGCTCTCCAACTCTAAATAAAAATAATAGCTTTAGTAGTTATGATCCTTTCCTTTCTTATTTAGAGTCAGACAATCATTCTCTAAATCAATCAGGTTCACCTCTTGAGATTGACTTGAGTTACGACTGATTTTATCCCATAGGAGAAGTCAGTATGCCCATAAAAAAGGTAGAACTTTTCACAATATCATCATTCCAAGAAGTCACTAAATCGATCAACGGAGTGGCAAAGTTCTACCCCCTAGGGTAGCACCTCAGGATAAGGGTAAGCAAGCCATTAGTTCCAGTGAGCAGATAGCCCCTCTATAGGATGCTCCATCCGAGGATATGCTGATGGAGGACCAAGCCAGAGTTGATCATCATGTCCTAGCTCACTTATGTTAAGCATATACGATGCCCTTGTCTTATCCGAAGAGATTAGGGAATCTCTAATCAAGGCCTTACTTGATCTAGAGATATGCTTAGCTCAACTGACCACTACTAAAGTGGAGGCATGCCACCCGAAGGACATCTTAGGAGTTACATTCAACGATGAAGACTTACTTTTAGGGACGACCAAGCACAACCACCTTTTTACATTATAATGGATGTTGGAAAATATAGGCTATCCAGAGTTCTAGTTGACCCTGGTGTACCAGTCAACATTATCAGTCTAAGAACCCCTACCTACATGAGGATCAACATCTCCAAACTCCAAAAATAAATGATGATGCTGAGAGGATTCTATGAACAAGGTGAGAGGGCCTTATGGTGTTTATTTTGGATGTATGGGAGTGGGGAGGGGGACTTTAAGGTGATCAGGTACAACATTAAGATATGATGTACTATCTCAAAAGATAGAGGCATCACCCTACAATGGACCTAATCATATAATAAGGACTCCTAAGGCATGATGGGTTTTCAAATGTAACAGAGATTTTTCCCTACTTTACATGGATGAATAAAATAGGGTTTATATTAAACCAAGTTCTTAAGTTCCTTATCGAGGCAAGCCTCCATAGTTAATTACATCTTAAGAAATGAAATTTCCTAGGAATACTTTTGATTAAGAAATTATCATCTCTAAAGATTTCAATGTTAGACTATCAAAGGATGGTTGTATTTGGAAAATAAATTGGGAATGTTCAAAGAGAAGACTTATTTTTAAAATGCAAATGAAATAAGAAGGAAATATTAGGATATTAATGAGCATTTCAATCTATCCTATGGTTGGGCTTTATAATTTTCAAGTTGAAGAGATTTATATGTTTTGAGTTGAAATTTAATTAGATTATAAAGGCTTATAATCCACCAACACAAGGGTGTGGAAATGCCTTAGAGGTGAGGATTTATACTCTTAGCCCAAAGGAAATAGCTTCCTCAGATCCTAAATCTGGGGAGCTTTAGAACGAGCTAAAGCACTACCTAAATCTAAGAGATAGGTGGACATAAGGGTTTACCTCCATAAGAGGGAATAAATTATCCGACTTCTAGACTTATAACCACCTGGAGTGGTCGCCAGCTAACTCCTCCTATGATTTTAAAACCATGTAGTTTGGTCTTATCAATTGCAAGATAGCTAGGGTAGTTAATTAATTGGAAGGAGACTAAAGTCCTAAACACACACCCTAATGGACTAGAGCACAAGTGGTATGTGCATATGACTTAATCTATAGATGCAAAATCATTTCAAATTTTATTTTAGGGTTTAGGGTTTATGATTTTAGGGTTTAAGGTTTAGAGTTTAGAGTTTAGGGTTTAGGATCTAGGATTTAGGGTTTAATGTTTACGATTTATGGTTTAGGGTTTTAGGGTTTAGGGTTTAGGGTTGTAGGTTTAGGGTTTAGGGTTTAGGGTTAGTTTTAGGGTTTAGGATTCAAGGTTTAGGGTTTAGGGTTTAGGATTTTGGCTTTAGAATTTTTCTAAAAAAATTAAGTAAACTGGTAGGTTTAGGTTTAATAAGTTTATTTTATATTTTATTTTTATTTAACTTTATTTTTTATTTATATTTAATTAAGTTTATTTATTTTAGGGTTACTTATTTTAGTTTATGATTTTTATTTTAGTTTATTTTTTAAGTTCAGATTTATTTTTAGTTCAGTTTTAAATTTATTTTACTTTTTAGGTTTAGGTTTATTTTTTCTAAGTTTAGGTTTAAGTTTTTATTATATTTTTTAGGTTTAGATTTAGGTTTTATTTTAGGTTTATTTTAAATTTTATTTCTAAGTTTAAGTTTAGGTTTATTTTATTTATTTTTATTTTGTTTTAGGTTTAGTTTAGTTTATTTTTGGTTTTGGTTTCATTTATTTTAGTTTAGTTTATTTTAGTTTTAGTTTAGGTCTAATTCTATTTTAGGTTTAGTTTTTTTTTTAGTTTAGGGCTTTGGTTTTATTTTTTTATTTATTTTAGGTTTATTATTCTAAATTTAGGTTTTTATTTAATTTTTATTTTATTTTAGTTTATTTTATTCTTATTTTACATCCACTTTTATTATATTTAGGTTTTTATTCAGGTTTAGGTTTTATTTATTTTATTTTATTTTATTTTTATTTATTTTATTTTTGTTTTATTTTTTTAGATTTTAGTTTAGGTTATTTTTTTATTTATTTTATTATAGTTTATTTATTTTATTTAGGTTTTGGTTTTGTTTAGTTTAGTTTTTGAGGTTTAGAGTTTTAGTGTTTAGGGTTTATGTTTAGGATATAAGGTTTAGGTTTTAAGGGTTTAGGGTTTAGTGTTTGTGGTTTAGGGTTTAAGTCATTCAGTTAGTAAGTTTGGTTTAGTTTATTTTATGATTTTTTTTATTTAGGGTTTAGGATGTGTTTTTAGGGTTTTTTTAGGTTTAGGGTTTGGGCTCAGTTAGGGTAGTAGTTTAGGTAGGGTTTATGGTTTTGGGATTAGGGTTTAGGATTTTAAACCAAGCAAACTGGTATTTATATTTTATTTTATTTTATTTTTATTTATTTTAATTTATTTATTTTTTTCATATTTAGGTTTATTTTATTTTATTTTTGTTTATTTTATTTTGGGTTTATTTATTTTAGTTTCTTTTATTTTAGGTTTAGTTAGGTTTATGCTATTTTTTTAGGTTTTTCTTTTTTTATGTTTGGTTTTATTTTAATTTTATGTTTAGTGTTAGGTTTTATTTTAGGTTTTTAGGTTATTTTTTAGTTTGTTTTGGTTTATTTTAAGTTTATTTATTTTATTTATTTAGGGTAGGTTTAGTTTATTTTAGGCTTAGGTTTATTTCTTTATTTATTTTAGTTTTGGTTTATTTATTTTATTTTATGATTTGTTTAGGTTTTTTTTTTATTTTATTTATTTATTTTAGTTTATTTAGGTTTAGGTTTTATTTTATTTTATTTATTTTATTTTAGGTTTATTTTATTTTTATTTTACGTTTATTTTTATTTTATTTAGGTTTTTTTATTTTTAGGTTATTTTTTCAAATTAGTTTAAGTTTTTATTTATTTTATTTTGTTTTAGTTTTTATTTTTTTTTGTTTTATTCTTATGTTTAGTTTAGGTTTGGTTTAGTTTAGGTTTTATTTGATTTATTTTTATCTTATTTAGGTTTAGGTTTATTTATTTATTTTATCAGTTTGTTTGTAAAGTGTTAGGGTAGGGTTTAGGTTAGTGGATGGGGGGTTTAGGATTTAGGGTAGGGTAAGTAGGGCCTAGGTCAAGAGGTTAGAGTGGTTATGGTGGGCTAAGTAGGGATGGTAGTATATGGTTTGGGTGGCTAGGGCCTAGGTCAGGTTTAGGGTTTGGGTTTATTTATTTGGGTAGGGTTTAGGTTTCAGACTTTTTAAATTAAATAAACCCATGGTTTAGTTTATTTAGTTTATTTTATTTATTTTAGTTAATTTTATTTTTTATTTTTATTTAGGTTTATTTTTTATTTATATTTAGTTTAGAATATTTATTTTAGTTTATGTTTTTTATTTTAAGTTTAGGTTTATGTTTATTTTCTAGCTTAGTTATATTTTTATATTATTTTTTAGGTTTAGGTTTTATTTTTTATTTTTATGTTTAGGTTTAGGTTTTAGGTTTTCATTTTAGGTTTATTTTCTGGTTTTATTTTTTAGTTTAGATTTGATTTTTATTTTATTTTATTTTAATTAGTTTAGGGTTCAGGTTTAGTTTATTTTAGGCTTTGATTTAGGTTTTATTTCTTTTAGTTTTGGTTTAGATTTATTTATTTTGTTTATTTTAGGTTTAAGTTTGTTTTTTAGGTTTATTTTTTTAGGTTTAGGTTTTTATTTAATTTTTATTTTATTTTTATCTTACATTAAGTTTTCATTCTATTTAGGTTATTAATTTTTAGGTTTATTTTATTTTTAAGTTTAGTTTAGGTTTTTATTAATTTTATTTTAGTTTAGTTTTTATTTTATTTTATTTTATTTTACTTTTTGGTTTAGGTTTAGGTTTTAGGTTAGGTTTTTATTTTGTTTTATTTAGGTTTAGGTATTTTTATTTATTTTATTTTTAGGTTTTATTTAGTTCAGGTTCAAGGTCAAGGGCACCAAAAAAAAACCCAACAAATAGGAAGCTAGAAACACCAAGCTAGAAGGAGAAAAATTAGCCAAGAAGCCAATACTCCAGCTAGCAAGAAAACACACAGCAAAAGCTCAGCCAATAAAGAAAAAAACTAGACAAAAGCAAAAACCTCCCAAGGATAGGAGAGATTATTTCCAAGATGCTTTGGAATGAGTAACCCTCAGTCAGTGAGGAGGGGCATAAATGTGAACACTTTTTGTCTTCTAGTAAACAATTTTATAACCATGCCCTTTCTCAAAAAAATCTCCATCCAAAAATAAATCAGAATTGTTATAAAAGGCATGGGGATCAAGAGAAGCTATCAATTTCAAAGAAGGGCATTCAGAATCATCCACAACATTGACAAAGGAAAATCAGAAATAGTATGAATTTCAAATTTAGAAGTGAAATAAGAAGCAAAAACAACTTTAATGAGAAGACAATTATCTATATTTTCATCTTCCAACAAAATCTGAAGAGTGTCCTCCATATCTTCATTCATAAAAAAAGCAAGAGAAGAAGAATCTAGATTTTCAATACAATCATCATGTAAGGGATTAAAATAAGATTCAAATCCCTTAGATACATATAACATATTACCAAAATTATGAATAGAATTACCAACCATAGAAAAACCAACATTTTGAACTAAAATAGAACTTTTCACAATAAGAGAATTGTCACAGTTATCTAAATCTTACTTTATAAAAGAAGGATCGCCAATATTAACAAGATTGTTAGGACCAGAAATTAAAATATCAAAAATAAGAAGATTCTTTTCACCACCATTCTCAATCAAAGAAGGCAAAGAATTTGTCTCTTTCCCAAGATCTAAAGTAGACAAAAGAGAAAGAGAAACAATATCTAATTGATTGGAAGAAATGGTGTTAGCATCAACAATATTCGATCCATCATCATGAAAGGACTTATGCACAACATCCAAACCATTAGAATCATTAACCACGTCCTCTAAAGTCTTCCCTTTAACAGAATCTTTGAAGCATGATTATTAGTTAAAACTTTTCCAGAAAAACCAAAATTGCCTTCCGCATTAGAGAAATGATTAATAGGTAAAACTTTTTTAGAAGATTCAAAAATTTGGTTTTGTAAAACATTAGAATTTTGAAAAGCAGATTTTTATTTATCCAACTTGAGAGAATCATCATTTTTTCAACAATTGAATTCTTACTAGTGATTTTCTTCCAAAGAGAGGGATGAGCAACAAAGCATTCAAAAGTTTTATGCCCATCAATCTTACAATGATTACAAAAAATGGGAAACTACTCAAAAACAACTTTATGAAAATAATCACATTTCTCCAAACCCAACCAAATTTCTTTCAGATATTGTTTAGTAATTTCAATCTCTACAAGAATTCTAGCAATAAACGGAATAAAGAAGCAGTTGTTGCTTGATGGATAAAGAATTTGATGATTAAATAGATGAATATGCAAGTTAGGTAAACAATTCCAAATCGGAACAATAGGAGACTCTTCATTAACATCAAACATAGGCATCCACTTTAGAATATGCATTTGACAATTAAAAACATAGTAAAAACTCCTAGAAAAAATTATTTGTAATTAAGGTCATTAAAAAGTTTAATCAAACCATGCCTTGGATTAGTCACCAATAGAAAATGAACCAGATAAATTTAAGCTATTAAAAATTGAACGAATATCTTCCATCTTTGGCCAAAAAGCTCAGCTAATCTTTCAATATCCTCATCTAAAATCATAATTATCGGAGTACCTTTAAAAGTAATATGAAGCAAATTCAAAGGAGGCTGGAGGAATTCACGCTAAATCCTTTTGAAAGATTTAACAAATAGGTAATTTAGAGGAAGATTACCAAAAAATTCTAATGCCCTAGCGGGATCCATTGGCACATGGGATTTACCCCATGGATTTGAAGAAGTCGACACCATGAGTCACATCGTCATGACAAGAACATGTCGAGATTAGCCCAAAGCCGACAATTTATAAGGAAACTAAGAGAGAAAGCACTCAAAAACTCACCATGAATGTGAGGGATCCCGAAATCACTCAATAAGAGGGTTTAGTTTAGTTTTATGGTTTATATTTTAGGTTTAGTTTATATAAGTTATTACTAGATTTTATAAGTTTTATGTTATTATTAGTTTATTATTAGTATTATGCTTAGTTTACTTAGTTTAGTTTTATTAGTTTTAGTTTTAATTATTATTATTTTAGGTTTGTTTATGTTAGTTTAGTTTATTAGTTTATTTACTTAGTATATTTATTGGAGTTTTGTTTATTTTCATTTATTTATTAATTATTATTAGTTAGTTTAGTTATTATTAGTTAATTAGTTATTTATTTAATTTAGTTAGTTATTATTATTAGTTTATGGTTTTAATATTACTTAGGTTTTAGTTAGTTTTAGTTAATGGTTTAGTTTTATTAGTTTAGTTTTGTTAATTTATTTATTAGTTTATTAGTTTAGTTTATTAATTTTATTAATTTAGTTATAGGTTTAGGTTTATTAGTTTATTATTATTTTTTTAGATTAGTTTATGAATTAGTTTTTTATTAGGATTATTAGTTATTTATTATTTATTATTATTATTTTAGTTAGTTATTTATTAGAATTATTTTAGATTAGTTTTTAAGTTTATGTTATTATTATAAGTTTTTTATTATTATATAGTTTATTTTTAGTTAGTTTAGGGTTTAGTTATTTAGTTATTTATTAGTTAGTTTATTATTAGTTTATTATTATTAGTTTATTAATTATTTATTTATTTATTTAGTTATTTTACTTATTAGTTTATTATTAGTTATTATTAATTTTTAGTTAGTGTTTATTATTAGTTTTATAATTAGTTATTAGTTTTTATTGTTTAGTCATTTTTATATTTTATTTATTTATTAGTTTATTAATTATTAGTTTAGTTTAGGTTTAGTTTTTTAGTTAGTTATTTTATATATATATTAGTTATTAGTTATATTTTAGTTTTGGTTTATTATTTTATTAGGTTTATTTATTAATTTAGTTTATTGAGTTAGTTTGTATTATTAATTATTAGTTAGTTAGTTATTTATTTATTGTAGTTAGTTATTATTATTAGTTATGGTTTTATTATTTTGGTATTAGTTTAGTTTTAGTTAGTGGTTTAGTTTTATTTGTTTATTTTGTTAGTTTATTTATTAGTTGTTAGTTTAGTTTTTAGTTTATTAATTTATTATTAGTTTTAGTTTAGTTTTTAGTTTTTTTATTATTATTATTATTTATTATTTTTTTATTATCATTAGTTTAGTTATTGGTTTATTATTAGTTTTATTTTAGATTAGTTGCTTAGTTTATTAGTATTATTAGTTTTATTATTATTATTATTATTATTTAGTTTATTTATTTAGTTAGTGTTTATAGTATAGTTATTTCATTATTATTAATTAGTTAATTATTAGTTATTTATTATATTATTTAGTTATTAGTTATTATTATTAAGTTATTTATTTATTTTATTATTTATTTTATTTATTTTATTTTGTTTAGTTTTATATTTTATTTTAAGTTTAGTTTAGGAGTTTAAGGTTAGTTATTTATTAGTGGTAGGATTAGGTTAGTTTGGTTTTAGTAGGGTTTATAGATTAGTTTAGTAGTTAGGGTTTTTTAGAGGCACAAGCATTACAAAGTTTTTAGTAAGTTTTTAGTTTTGGATTTAGATAGTATTGGGTTTTAAAGTTATTAAAGTTTAGGGTCAGTTTGGTTTAGTTTTAGGTTTAGTAGGTTATTTTAGTTTAGTTTTTTGGTTTATTTAGGATTGGGTCAGTTTAGTTAGGTTAAGGTTGGTATTTTTATTTTATTTAGTTTAGTTTATTATTTAGGTTTATATATTAGTTTAGGTTTTATTTTAGTTTATTTTTAGGTTTAGTTAGTTTATTTTTATTTTTTGGTTTTAGTTTAGTTAAGGTTTTATTTTTAATTTTTTAGATTTAGGTTTAATTTTAGTTTTGGTTAGGTTTAGGTGTTTATTTTATTAGTTTAGGTTTAGGTTTATTAGTTTATTTTATTATTTAGTTTAGGGTTTAGTTTAGTTTTAGGTTTATTTATTTTAGTTTAGGTTTAGTTTATTTTATTTTAAATTTTAGGTTTACATTTTAGTTGGATTTAGGTTTTATTTTATTTATTTTTAGGTTTTATTTTAGCTTTTTTGTCATGTTTTATTTAGTTTTATTTTATTTATTTTAGGTTTATTTTATTTTATTTTTTTACGTTTAGTATTTATTTTATTTAGATTTTTTATTTTTAGGTTTATTTTATTTTTAGTTTAGTTCATGCTTTTATTTAGTTTATTTTATTTTAATTTTATTTTTTATTGTATTTTATTTTTTGGTTTAGGTTTAAGATTAAGTTTAGGTTTTACTATAGGTTTACATTTTATTTATTTAGGTTTCAGTTTTATTTATTTATTTTAATTTTAAGTTTTACTTAGTTTAGGATTAGGTTTTTAGGTGTTTAGGGTTTAAGGTTTAGGGTTTAGGGTTTAGGGTTTTTAAGATTTATGATTTTTAGTTTAGATTTTAGGTTCATGGTTCAAGTTTTAGTTTAGGGTTTAGGGTTTTTTTTAACATAGAACAAATTCATATTCAACATTTCTTCTTTTCTATTTCATCAACCAAGTCACACACAAAGTTTTCTAAGACACAAGTGATGACATAAATAAAAAGTGAGCACATATAGAGCAAATCAAAAACCTTAGATAACTAGAACCGTTTAAAGACATAATTTCATAAGTCAGATCGGATGATCGTTTCTTCAATTTCTAATTGCCATGAACCACCCCCTCTCGAGTGGTGAATCCACCATCATATCCCGGTTCTCTCCCTCCGCCACTACCATGGTTGTAACCTCCATCTCTCCTCACGCCTCCATAACAACCACTGCTCCGACCACCACCTCCATGTCGATCAACACCTCTAGTTCCCCCACCACCCCTATGATAACTGTCACCTCCTCCTTCTCTATAGCCAGATCTAGATTGAGCTTGGTTGAAGGTGATGTTCCTTTTCCTGGGTTCTCGCCATTCTTAGGTTTTAGTTTAGGCTGTTTATTAGTTTTTTATCCATTTAGTTAATTTAGTTTATTTTGGTGGGTTTTGGGGTTTGGGGTTTAGGGTTTGGTTTAGGTTTATGGTTTAGGTTTAGGGTTTAGGATTTTTAGGTTTGGGGGTTCTTTAATTTTATGCTTTGGGTAGGGTAGGGTTGTTAGGTTTTTAAGGTCAGGTTTTAGGGTAGGGTTTAGGATACAGAGTTTGGTTTTGGTTTAATTAATTTAGGTTTAGTTTATTTAGTTTATATAGTTAATTATTTTATTTTAGTTTATTTTTTTATTTCATGTAAGTTTAGTTCAATTTTATTTAGTTTAGTTTATTTATTAAGTTTATTTATTTTAGCATTTAGTTTTATTTAGTTTATGTTTATATAACTTTATTTTAGTTGAGTTATTTTTTATTTTCTTTTAAAGGTTTAGGTTTGATTTTTTCCTTAGGTTTAGGTTTTAATTTTTAGGCTTAGGTTTAGGTTTTATTTTATTTTTTTAGGTTTTTTTTATTTTATTTTCATTTTATTTTAGGTTTATTTTTAGTTTTATTTTATTTATTTAGGTTATTTTAGGTTTAGATTTAGGTTTTATTTATTTTGATTTAATTTATTTTAGTTTAGGTAGGTTTATTTTATTTTATTTTAGGTTTAGGTTTTATATTTTAGTTTTAGGGTTTAGCTTTTTTATTTTATTTATTTTATGTTTTATTTTGGTTTTATTTTTAGGTTTAGGTCTATTTAGTTTATTTTATTTTATTTTAGGTTTATTTTATTTTTTTATTTTAAGTTTAGTTTTATTTTATTTAAGTTTTTTTATGTTTTTTAGTTTAGTTTTTTATTTATTTTTTTATTTTAATTTTATATTATTTCTTTTATGTAGTCTTTTAAATTAACTAGGTTTTATTTTATGTTTATTTTATCTTATTTTGGTTTAAGTTTTATTTATTTTATTTTAGGTTTTATTTTGTTTAGGTTTATTTTAATGTTTTTAGGTTTTGGGTAGGGTTTCTGGTTTTAGTTTAGGGTTTTAGGGTTTAGGTTTGGGGTTTAAGGTTTAGGGTTTAGGGAGGGTTTTTAGCTTTATATTTAGGTTTTAGGTTTAAGGTTTTTTTATTAGTGGTTGGCCTGGGTTTTTAAGATCCAGTTAGGAGTTTAGGTTTAAGTTTAGGTTATTAGTTGTGGGTTTTAATATTTAGTATTTTAGTTTAGGGTTTGGAGGTTTAGGTTTAGTGGTTTATTTTAGGTTTAGGGTCAGGGATTATGGTAGGGTTTGGGTTAGGTTTAGTTTGAGTTTGGATTTTAGGATCAGTTTAGCATTTAGTGTTAGGGTCAGTTAAGATTTAGTTTAGTAGGGTGTTTATGCTTTAGGGTTTGTTTAGAGCTGAGTTTAGGGTTTAGGGTTTTAGAACCCAGGGTTTGGGGTTAGGTTAGGGTTTAAGTTTAAAGTTTTATGGTTAGGTTTATGTTTTCGGTTTAGGGTTCTAGTTTTAGTTTGGTGTTTAGGGTTTTAGGTTTTTTTTTAAAATAGGAACAAATTCAGATTTAACATTTTTTGTTTTTGATTTCATTAACCAAGTAGCACACCAAGTTTTCTAAGACACAAGTTACGACATAGATAAAAAATGAGCACGCATAGAGCAAGTAAAAAACCCTAGATAACTAGTTCCATAAGCAGATCAGATTGATCGTTCTTCAGTTTCTCCAATTCCCATCAGAACCACCTCACCCTCTCGTAGGTTTAGGGTTCTAGTTTTAGTTTAGTGTTAAGGGTTTTTAGTTTTTTTTAATAGAGAACAAATTCATATTCAACATTTTTTTTATTTAATTTCATCAACCAAGTAACACACCAAGTTTTCTAAGACACAAGTGATGACATAGATAAAAAATGAGCACGCATAAAGCAATCAAAAATCCTAGATAATTAGAATTGTCTCTACTATAAAGACATAGTTCCTTAGCAGATCGGATTGGTCATTCTTCAGTTTCTCCTATTCCCATCAAAACCACTATGGCCTCTCGAGTAGTGGGATCCACCAACATATCCTCGATCTCTCCTCGCCACCACCACGGCTATGACCTCCGTCGCTCCTCCTGCCTCTATAACCACCTTTGCTCTAACCATCACCTCCATATCCGCCAGCACCTTTAGATTCCCTACCACCCCTGTGATAATCGTCACCTCCACCTTCACCTCCACTGTCAGATCTTGACTGAGCGTGTTTGACGGTGATGTTCCTTCCATCAAGGTTCTGGCCACTCTTAAGGTTTAGGTTTAGGTTTAGGTTTGGTAGGTTTTAGGGTTTAGGTTTACTTTTTAACTTTTTTATTTACTTTAATTTTAAATTTAGGGTTTTGCATTTTGGCTTTAGGGTTTACGATTTAAGCTTTAGGGTTTAGGGTTTAGGGTTTAGGGTTTTAGGGTATATGGTTTAGGGTTTATGGATTAGGGGTTTAAGGTTTAGGGTTTTTTAGGGTGTAGGGTTTAGGATTTATGGTTTAGGGTTGTATATTTAGGGTTTGAGGTTTATGGTTTAGGGTTTTATGATTTAGGGTTTAGGGGTTAAGGTTTAGATTTTAGTTTAGGGTTTTGGGTTTTTGGGTTTTTTTTTTAGCAGGGAACAAATTCAGATTCAACATTTCTTCTTTTTGATTTCAACAACCAAGTAACACACCAAGTTTACGAAGACACAAGCGACAACATAGATAAAAAAATGAGCATGCATAAAGCAAATCAAAAACACTAGATAACTAGAACTGTCTCTACTATAAATACATAGTTCCATAAGCAGCAGATCGGATCAGCCATTTTTTAGTATCTCCAGTTCCCATCAGAGCCACCCCGACCTCTCGAGTAGCTGGATCCACCATCGTATCCCTGATCTCTCCCTTCTCCACCACGTTGGCTATAACCTCCAATGCTCCTCCCTCCTCCATAACCACCAATGCTCCAACCACCACCTCCATATCCTCCAGTACCTCCAGATCCATCACCACCACTACAATAATTGCTGCCTCTCCCTTCGCCTCCACCTCAAGATCTAGACTGAACCTGGTTGACAGTGATGTTCCTGCCATCAAGGTTCTACCCATTCTTAGGATTTAGGTTTTTTTAGGGAAAATTAAAATTTTATTACCATAAAAATAAAGGATACAATGTCCTTAAAAGGGGTAATGCTCAAATTTCTACTACTCACAGAGCTACAAGAAACCTAAAAAGCTCAACCTCCATCAAAGTACTATGGAAATAAGAAAATAAAAGAGAAAAAAGAATAGCATAAAAGTAAATGAGAAAATACACAAAAGGACTAATAAAACTTAAGAAAATAGTAAAAGCACTAGTTAGCAGCAACTCAAGATCCCATTGAGAAGGCAAGATAAGCAAGCTCCATATTAATAGTACTTGAGTTGGCTGAGTCAAGATCATTCCATCTTAGAAATTCGAACCTGCAAAAGAAATCTGTAAAATACTACAAAGGCAATGGTTATAGCTCAATGAAAAATGATAAAGTAATCAATTTAGAAAGAGCTGAGAAAGAGAATGTTAGGACTTAGTTTAGATCATCTCAAGGGGCAACAATACATATGAGCATCCAAACTTCATGAGAAGGGTTACAATCATATGCATGCTAACAACTACAGAGAAGAGATGGGGAAACATCAAGGCCATCATATCTAGCATACCTAATATAAGCAACCATCCAAGGAAAAACAGTCCAGAGTGATGTAGTCCTTGCACCAAAAAAAATAAAGAAAAATAGCTAGCAAGCAGCCAGCCAGTAGCCAACCCACCAACCAAAACCCACAATAGACCAAACACATAAAGCCAACATCTTAGAAGTTACAGCAAGGTTAGTGGCCCAAAAGAACCCCCAACTATCACTAGAGCACTAGCAATCCAAATCCATGGGAAAAACCTCCACCCAAATAATAAAATAGTAGATGATAAGCAGTACTAGAGAGAGGAAAGATAAAACATAGAGAGACCAAGAGGGCAACCAGAAATTACCATCAAAACCACCACTAAGGCAGCAAAAAAAAAGTATATCCACCATCACCAACCAAGAGGAAAATATCAAGAAATAAGGAGTGCCAACAAAACCAAAGGTAGTCAATACCAATAGCCAACATAAAGCTCAAAACACCAAGCCACATGAGAAGCATCCAAGGCAAGATAGCAGCCATAAAAAAACCCCTCAAGTAGCCAAACCCCAATAACAAGTCCTAAAGGAGGACAAAAAAACCAACAAGAGCTCATATCCTCCACCAACAAAATAGCCAATAAAACCACCCAAGCCAGTAGCCAACAGGATAAGCAACAAGTGAAGTCAAAGCAGTAGGCAAACCAAAACCCAAATTGGGAAGAAAAAATAAAGGAAAAATAGCAACACCCAAGAGAGGATAACCAACCCAGGAGTAGACCAGAAACCCAACTAAAAGAACCCAACCAAAAGCACCTAAACCAACCTTCCAACATAGCCAACACATCCACCCAGCCAATCAACCTAGCCAGCCAAAACAGCCAACTAGCCTAGTCAGCCAACAAAACCAACCTACAGATAGAGCCAATCTAGAGCCAAAAAAAATAAAAGAAAAGAACAATAGTAGACAAAGCCACAACCCACTTGGAGATCTCCAAAATAACCAAGAAACAAAAATGGTAGTCACCCAACCAATTTTAAAAAGTCCAAGGAAGACCACCCAACCATAAGTAGCAAAGTTGTAATGAAAGGAATATGGCTAGAGGCAAACAAAACCCCTTCCAAATCCCAAAGAGCTGATAATCACTACAAAGGAGAAAATGGGGAGACAATAACCACATAATAGCCAACTCCAATTCACAGGACAGATGGAACAAACTAGAAGAAAACTTCAATCCAAACCAAGAAAAGAGAACAATAAACACCAGAAAACCCAAAACTAAGCCAAGCCAGAAGAGGCCAACAACAACCATGAATAAATAACCACCCAAAATAGCCAGGTAGATGAAAGAAATAAATAGCAGCAACTAGCAGAACCAACCATAGCATCTATAAATCTAATTCAAAAAAGGCCACAACCATCTGAAACCAGAGGCAAACCCAACATTTATTGGTAAAAGGGGTAGGCTAAAATCTGGCACAAGCACAACCCAATAGGAGACACAAAGCATGAGCCATAGAAAGAAAACCACCAGGCTTAGAGGATAGGGAAACCAATTAAAACTAGCACCACTACAACCCAAAAAAAAGTCAGGTAATTATAGAAAGGGGTTTAAGTATAGAAAGAAACTAAGCAAAAACCACCTCCTAGTGAGGGGAGCATAAAAAAACAATAAAAATTGACTCAATAAAACCACCATAGCAAAAGATAAACAAAAGAGGATAATGTTAAAATCTGAATTAAGATAGTCCAGTGTTATCCAGATAGACCAGACCACACAGATGCTTTGGTAAGCTATGGTTACCAAATAAAGTGAGCTCATTTAATTCCACTCCCAAATTAGCCAGGAAGTCAGCACAAGCCTTACCTTCATGAGGAATTTGAGAAATTTTGTAGCAAACTTGAGAAAAGAGCTTCATAGTGTGATTAGGAAGATGAAATAAGTCAACATTTCCCTTATTATTATTGAGAATATCAAGTAAAAGAAGCGCATTAACTTCAATCCAAATATTTAAGAGGCCTTTGCTTAAACAAATATAAATAGCTTTGTTAACAGTCATGAGTTCAGCATAAATAATAGAACAAGCTTTGAGGGGGTAGGCAAATACACAAATGATAGTGCCTTTAGAATCCCTAAGAATTCTACCACAACCATATTTGTTTGGGCAAACATAACCATCAATATTAATCTTAATAGAATATTCTTAGGCTTAATCCAATGTATAATATTAATACTCTTGTAGGAAGGATCATCATGCAAAGTGTTTTAGCCACAAATTTATAACCTCTAAAGTGAAAATTGCTAATTAAGTTTGCATTAAACAAAGCAAGAATTTTTTTCTTTAGTTCAAGCAAGGATCCTTTTATGGTTCATAGGGATGCCAATAGCAAAGCATCATTTCTATCCATCCAAATGAACCAAATAAGGGTAATAGTGATAAAAGCTTTGATATGACCTTTCACAGTTTTATGAAAATAAACTTCAAGAAGTTGATATAATGAAAAAGAGCTATGAAAATAGTTAGTGTTAAATAAATCATATGGTAGCCAAAGTTTTGAAATAATAGCACCATTGGCAAAATCATGATTAACATTTTCAATATGAAAGAAATAATAACACTTAGCAAGTAGCTAAATCCCTTTAAGTCAGAGCAAGAAATCAACCAGATAAAGTTATTCAAAATTGTCCAAGCTAAAACTGAATAAGAAATCCGAATGATATTATTCCAAAGTTTAATGATAAAATTAGAGGTATTCTGTTTATTTCTAATAAAATTCCAAACCTCTTTAAGAATTAAATCAGCATTGTAAGAGAGCTTGAAAAGTATTTGACCTAGTTTATTAGAAAAGATAGCGATGTTGCAAAACTTGTCAAAAATAGAAATCAGAATATAGTTCTCAAGTTTATTTTCATTATAATTATTATTAAGCCAGTTGTAGGTTTAGTGTTGTAGGTTTAGGGTTTAGGGTTTAAGGTTAGTTTTATGGTTCAGGGTTTATGGTTTAAGGTTTAGGATCTAGGGTTTAATTTTTTTTTTAAATTAAGTAAATTGGTAGGTTCAATTTATTTAGTATATTTAGTTTATTACTTATTTATTTAGGGTTTATGGTTTATGATTTAGGATTTAGGCTTTAGGGTTTAGGATTTAGAGTTTAGGGTTTAGGGTTTTTTAGGTTTAGGGTTTAGGGTTTAGGGTTTAGGTTTTAAGTTTAGGGTTCAGGTTTTAGTTTAGGGTTTAGGGTTTCTTTTTTAATAGAGAACAAATTCATATTCAACATTTCATCTTTTCGATTTCATCAACCAAGTAACACAAGAAGTTTTGTAAGACACAAGTGACAACATAGATAAAAATGAGCACGCATAGAGCAAATCAAAAACCCTAGATAACTACAACCATCTCGACTCTAAAGACAGTTCCATAAGCAGCAGATCGGATCGACCGTTCTTTAGTTTCTCTTGTTCCCATCAAAACCACCCCAGCCTCTCTAGTAGCGGGATCCACCATCATATCCCAGTTCTCTCCCTCCAACACCACCATGATTGTAACCTTCATCACTCCTCACACCTTCATAACCACCATTACTCTGACCATCACCTCCATGTCAATCAACACCTCCAAATGCCCCACCACCACTATGATAATCACTGCATCCGCCTTCGCCTCCACTGCCAGATCTAGACTAAGCCTGGTTGATGGTGATGTTTCTGCCATCAAGGTTCTAGCCATTCATATGATTTAGGTTATTTTAAGGGAAAGTTAGAATTTTATTACCATAAAAATAAAGAATACAATGTCCTTAAAAGGGGTAAAGCTCAAATTTCTACTGCTCACAGAGCTATAAGAAACCTAAAAAATCTAAACTCTCATGTAAGTACAATGAAAATAGAAAATAAAAGAGAATGAGAAAAGACACAAAAAAGACTAATAAAACTTAAGAAAATAGTAAAAATACTAGTCAGTAGCAACTCATGATCCCTTTGAGATAGGAAGATAAGCAAGATCCACAACAATAGTACTTGAGTTCATTGAGTAAAGATCATTCCATCTGTGAAGTTCCAAGCTGCAAAAGAAATTTGCAAAACACTACAAAGGCAATGATCATAGCTCATGGAAAAATGATAAAGTAAATAATTTAGAAAGAGCTAAGAAAGAGTAGGGTCGGGCTTAGTTAAGATCATCTCAAGGGGCAACAATACATATGAGTATCTAAACTTTATGGGAAGGGTTACAATCATATGCATGCTACCAACTAGAGAGAAGTTATGGGGAAACATCAAGGCCATCATAGCCAGCATACCTACTATATGCAACCATCCAAAGAAAAATAATCCATTGTGATCCAGTTCCTGCACACAAAAAAAAATTGAGAAAAATAGCCAGCTAGCAACCAGTCTACAGCTAACCCACCAACCAAAACCCACAATAGACCAAACACATCAAGCCAACATCCCAGAAGTTACAGTAGGGTCAGTGGTTGGGAACAACCCACAACTATTTTCAGAGCACTACCAATCCAAATCCTAGGGTAAAATCTCCACCCAAATAGCAAAATAGTAGAAGGTAAGCAGCACCAAAGAGAGGAAAGCCATAGCATAGAGAGACCAAGAGGGCATCCATAAATTACCATCAAAACTACCACCAAGGAAAGCAAAAGGAAAGCAAATCCACCATCACCAACCAAGAGGCAAATATCTAGAAACAAGGAGAACCAACTAAACTAATGGGAGTCAATACTAACAACCAACATAAAGCCCAACACACCAAGCCATGGCATAGGCATCCAAGGCAAGACAATAGCCACAAAAAATCCCTCAAACAGCCAACCCTCAACAATAAGTCCTAAAATAAGACCAAAAAAAATGACAAGATCTCATATCCTCCACCAACAAAATAGCAACTAAAACCACCCAGCCTAATAGCTAATAAAATGAGCAGTAGGAAAACCAATAGCCAAATTGGGAAGCAAGAATAAAGGAAAAATATCTGCACCTAAGAGAGGATAACCAACCTAGAAGCAGACCAAAAACCCAACCAAAGGAACTCAACTAAAAGCACCAAAACCAACCATAAATACAGCCAACACATCCACCCAGCCAACCAACCGAGTCAGCCAAAATATCCAACCAACCCAGTCAGCAAACAAAACCAACCAACAGACAGAGCCAATATAGAGCCCAAAATAAATGAAAAAGAACAACATTAGACAAAGCCACAACCCACCTAAAAACCTCCAAAATTAACAAGAAAAAATGGTAGTTACCCAGCCAAACTATAAAAAGCCAAGGAGGACCACCCACAAGTAGCAAAACAGTAAAGAAAGGAACAAGGCCAAAGGCAAACAAAACCCCATCCAAATCCCAAAGAGCAGACAGTCACTACAAAGGAGATAATGGGGAGAGAATAACCATAGAATAGCTAACTCTAATTCATAATGCAGATGGAACCAACTAGTAGAAACCTTTAAGCTAAACTAGGAAAAGAGAATAAGAGCCACCTAAAAAATTCAAAACTAAGCCAAGACATAAGAGGCCAACAATAACCATGAAAAATAACCACCCAAAAAACTACCTAAGATGAAAGAAACAAATAGTAGCAACCATAACATATATAAATCTAATTCAAAAAAGACCCCAACTAGCCAAAACTTGAGGCAAACCGAACATTCATTGATAAAAGGGTAGGCCAAAATTTGGAACAGTCACAACCCAACAAGAGACATAAAGCATGAGCTACAAAATAAAAACCACCAGGCTCAAAGAATAGGGAGACCAATTAAAAATAGCACCACAATGACCCAAAAAAAGGTCAGGAAAATATACAATGGGGTAAAAAGGAAGGGGTATAAGTATAGAAATAAACTTAGCAAAGACCACTATCTAGTGAGGGGATCACAAAAACAACAACAAAAAATAGATTGAATAAAACCACCATAGCAAAAGATCAACAAAAGAGCAGAAGGTTAAAATCTGAGGTAAGGCAGTTCAGTGTTATCCAGATTGACCAGACCACACAGATGCTTAGGTAAGCTATAGTTATCAAATAAAGTGAGCTCATTTAATTCCCCACCCCTCCCACCCCCAAATTAACTAGGAAATCAACACAAGCATTACCTTCATGAAGAATGTGAGAAATTTTGTAGCAGACTTGAGAAAGAAGCTTTTTAGTGTGATTAATAAGATAAAATAAGTCAACATTTCCCATTTTATTATTATTGAGCATATCAAGTAAAAGAAGAGCATCAACTTCAATCTAAATATTAAAGAGGTCTTTACTTAAACAAATATCAATAGCTTTGTTAACAGCCATGACTTCAGCATAAATAATTGAATAAGATTTTAGGGTAGTAAAAAAGCACAAATGACAGTGCCTTTAGAATCTCTAAGAATTCGACCATAGCCATATTTTCTTAGGGAAATAGAATCATCAGTATTGATCTTAATAGAATTTATCTTAGGCTTAATCCAATGTATAATCTTAATACTCTTGTAGGAAGGATCATCATGCAAAGTGATACCCAATTTTTTAACCACAAATTTATAACCTCTAAAGTGAAAATTTCTAATTAAATTTGCATTAAACATAGCATGAATTTTTTCTTTTATTCTAACAAGGATCCTTTTATGGTTCATAGGGATGACACGATATTCAGCATCATTTCTATCCATTCAAATGAACCAGATAAGGCTAATAACAATTAAAACTTTGATATGACCTTTCACAGTTTTAAGGAAACAAACTTCAAGAAGTTGATATAATGAAAGAGAGCCATGAAAATAGTTAGTATTAAATAAATCATCATACCATATCCAAAGTTTGGAAGTAATAGCACCATTAACCAAAACATGATTAACATTTTCAATATGAAAGCAATAATAGTAGTTAAAAGGTAAGTAAAACCCTTTAAGCCAGAACAAGGAATCAACTGGATGAAGTAATTAAAGGGTATCCAAGCCAAAACTGAATAAGAAGTGGGAATGTTATTGTTCCAAAGTTTAATGAAACATTAGAGGTGTTCTATTTATTTCTAATTAAATTCCAAACCTCTTTAAGAATGAAATCACCATTATAATAGAGCTTGAAAAGGATTTGATCCAATTTATTAGAAATGATAATGATGTTGCAAAACTTGACAAAAATAGAAATAGGAATTTAGTTCTCAAGTTTGTTCTCATTCCAATTATTATTAAGCTAGGTTGTAGATTTAGTGTTGTAGGTTTAGGTTTAGGATTTAGGGTTTAAGGTTTTTTTTTAAATTAAATAAACTGGGAAGTTTAGGTTTATTTAGTATATTAAGTTTATTTTTTGTTTATTTAAAGTTTAACATTTAGGGTTTAGGGTTTATAGTTTAGGTTTTAGGGTTTAGGGTTTAGGGTTTAGGTTTTAAGGTTTAGGGTTTTTAGGGTTTATGGTTTTAGGGTTTAGGGTTTAGGGTTTAGGGGTTTAGGGGTTTAGGGTTTAGGGTTTAGGGTTTAGGGTAGGGTTTAAGTTTTAGTTTAAGGTTTTTAATTTTTTGTTAATAGAGAACAAATTCAGATTCAACATTTCTTCTTTTTGATTTCATCAACCAAGTAACACAACAAGTTTTAGAAGACACAAGGGACAACATAGATAAAAAATGTGCACACATAGAGCAAATCAAAAACCCTAGATAAATAGAATTATCTCTACTATAATGACACAGTTCCATAATCAGTAGATCGGATTAGCATTCTTCAATTTGTCTAGTTCCCATCAGAACTACCATGGCATCTCGAGTAGCGGGATCCACCATCATATCCTAGATGTCTCCCTCCGCCACCACCACAACTGTAACCTCCGTCGCTCCTCCCACCTCCATAACCACCACTGCTCTGACCACCACCTCCATATCCATCAGCACCTCCAGATACCCCACCACCACTGCGATAACCATCTCCTCCACCTTCACCTCCACCGCTATATCTAGACTGAGCTTGGTTTACGATGATATTCCTACCATCAAGATTCTACCCATTCTTAGGGTTTAGTTTTCTGATGTTTTAGGGTTTAGTCTTATTTTTAAATTTATTTAGTTATAGGGTTTAGGTTTTAGGGTTGTGGTTTGTGGTTTAGGGTTTAAGGTTTAGGGTTTAGGGTTTTCGGGTTTATGCTTTTAGGGTTTAGGGTTTAGGGTCAGTGTTTAGAGTTTAGGGTTTTTTAGGGTTTAGGGTTTAGAGTATACAATTTAGGGTTTAAAGTTTTTTTTTAATTAAGTAAACTGGTAGATTTAGGTTTATTTAGTTCATTTAGTTTATTTTATTTTATTTTATTTTATTTTATATAGATTTATTTTTTATTTTTATGTAATTGAGTTTAATTTATTTATTTTTAGTTTAAGGGTTTTGTATTAGCTTATTTTTTTAGGTTTAGGCTTTTGTTTTGGTTTATCTTTTAAGTACATGTTTTATTTATTTTAGTTTAGTTTTAGGTTTATTTAATTTTGTTTATTTAATTTTTATTTTAAGTTTAGGTTTTTTCTTAAGTTTACGGTTTAGGTTTTATTTATTATTTATTTTGAGGTTTAGTTTCAGGTTTATTTTTTAGGTTTAGGTATTTATTTAGTTTTTATTTTATTTTAGCTTAACTTTATTTTATTTTAATTTTAAGTTTAGTTTTTATTTTATTAAGGTTTTTTATTTTTTAGTTTAGTTTAGGTGTTTATTAATTTTATTTTAGTTTAGTTTTATTTTTTAGTTTATTTTTTTTAGGTTTTGATTTAAGTTTAGGTTTATGATTTAATTTATTTTTTTATTTTATTTTAATTTTCTTACTTTAGTTTAGGTTTTTTAATTTATTTTATTTTTAGGTTTTATTTAGTTTAGGTTTAGGTTTTTAACTCTTTAGGGTTTGGGGTTTATGGTTTAGCATTAGTTTAGTGTTTAGGGTTTTGGGACTAAGGTTTAGGTTTTAGGTTTATGGTTTAGGTTTTAGTTTAGAGTTTAGGGTTTTTGGTTTTATTTTTTTAATAGAGAACAAATTCAAATTTACCATTTCTTCTTTTCGATTTCATCAACCAAGTAACACATCGAGTTTTCTATGACATAAGTGACAACATAGATCAAAAATGAGCACGCATAAAGCACATCAAAAACCAAGAAACTAGAATGTCTCAGTGTAAAGACATCTAAAGTAGATCGAGATCATTCTTTAATTTTATTTTATTTAGGTTTTATTTTAGGTTAATTTTATTTTATTATTTTAGTTTATTTTAAGTTTTATTTATTTTATTTTAGTTTATTTTATTAGTTTATTTTATTTTATTTTTTAGGTTTAGGTTTTAGTTTAAGCTTTATTTCATTTTATTTTTTAATTTATTTAGGTTTAGGTTTTTTTATTTTAATTTATTTTAAGTTTTTAGGTTTTAGGGTTTAGGGTTTAGGGTTTATGATTTAGTTTATGTTAGTTTAGGTCAGGGTTTAGGTTTAGGTTTAGGTTTAGGCTTTAGCTTTATTTTGTTTTAGGCTTTGAGTTTAGGGTTAGCTTAGGGTTTAGTTAGTTTAGGGCTCAGGGCTCAGGTTTAGTTTAGGCTTTAGGGTTTAGGGTTTAGGGTTTATTTAGGGTTTAGGATTTAGGGTTTAGTTGTGGTAGGTATGCTAGCTTTAGGGATTAGGTTTAGTTTTGGATTTAGGGTTTAGGTTTTTTGAAATTAAGTAAACCAGTTGGTTTAGGTTTATTTAGTTTATTTTTTTATTTTATTTTTTTATTTATTTTTTTTTTATTTAGTTTATTTTTTTATTTAGTTTAGTTTATTTATTTTAGGTTTATTTAATTTAGTTTAGGATTATTATTTTTAGTTTTTTAGTTTAGTCTTTTATGTTTATTTTTTTAGTTTTATTTTATTTTATTTTTAGGTTTTATTTTATTTATTTTAGGTTTAGGTTTTATTTTATTCTTTTAGTATTAAGTTTATGTTTTTAGGTATATTTTTACGTTTTATTTTTTAGTTGAGGTATAGGTTTACTTTTAGTTTATTATTTTTATATAGTTCGGGGTTTAGGTTTAATTTATTTCAGGTTTAGGTTTTGGTTTTATTTATTTTAGCTTAGTTTAGTTTAGTTTAGGTTTAGGTTTATTTTATTTTGCTTATTTTAAGTTTAGGTTTTTTTCTTTTAGTTTTAGGTTTTAGGTTTTATTTAATTTATCATTAGGTTTATTTTAGGTTTATTTTATAGGTTTAGGTTTTATTTAGTTTTATTTTATTTTATTTTGGTTTATTTATTTTTTATTTCACGTTTAGTTTTATTTTATTTAGGTTTTTTTTTTAGGTTTATTTTATTTATTTAGTTTAGTTTGTGTTTTTGTTTATTTTATTTGAGTTTAGCTTCTATTTTTATTTTATTTTATTTTTATGTTTAGGTTTAGGTTTAGGTTTTTATTTATGTTTTTTTTATTTCATTTTATTATTCTATTTTTATATTTTATTTAGTTTTAGGTTTTTTTATTATTTTTTTTAGGCTTTATTTAGTTTAGGTTTAGGTTTTTAGGTTTTTAGGGTTCAGGGTTTAGGATTTATGGTTTAGGGTTTGGGGTTTATGGTTTAAGGTTTTGGGTTTAGGGTTTAGGTTTAGGGGTTAGGGTTTTTAGCAAGGTTTAGGGTTTCATTTAGTTTAGGGTTTGGGGTTGGGGTTTTTTTTTAATTTTTAATTTAAATTAAAACTATGTTTAGGTTTATTTAGTTTTATTTTTATTTAAGTTTATTTTTATTTAGTTTAGTATATTTTATTTAAGTTTAGTTATTTTAGTTTTTTTTTATTTTATTTTTTGTTTAGTTTTATTTTTTTATTTTTAGGTTTATGTTTTATTTTATTTTTAGGTTTAAGTTTTAGGTATTTATTTTAGGTTTATTTTAGGTTTATGTATTGTTTATGTTTGCTTTATTTTTAGTTTATTTTATTTTATTTAGTTTTGGTTTTTTAGTTTATTTTAGGTTTAGGTTTTATTCATTTTAGTTTATTTTATTTTAGTTTAGGTTTAGGTTTATATTAATTTTATTTTAGGATGAGGTTTTTTAGTTTAGGGTTTATGTTTTATTTTTTATTGATTTTTAGGTTTAATATTTTGGTTTATGTTTTATTTAGTTTTTATTTTATTTTATTTTAGGTTTATTTTATTTTTATTTTAGATTTAGTTTTATTTTATTTAGGTTTTATGTTTAGTTTAGTTTAGGTTTTATTTATTTTATTTTAGTTTAATTTTATTTTATTTTATTTTATTTTAGATTTAGTTTAGGTTTAGGTTTTAGTTTATATTATTTATTTTATTTATTTATGGTTTAGATTTATTTATGTTTTATTTTAGGTTTTAAACTTTAGGGTTTAGGGTTTTTAGGTTTAGGGTTAGGGTTAGTTTAGGGTTTGATTTAGAGTTTAGTTTAGGGTTTAGTATTTTATGGTTTGTGGTTTAGGGTTTTATGGTTTAGTTTGGTTTAGGGTTTAGGTTTAGGTTTAGGGTTTTAGTTTAGTTTAGGTTTTATTTATTTTAGTTTATTTTAGTTTAGGTTTGGTTTATTTTATTATTTATTTTTTATTATTTTTTTTTTATTTTGGTTTATGTTTTATTTTTTATTTATTTTTATGTTTATTTTTAAGTTTAGTTTTTAGGTTTATGTTTTTATTTAGTTTTTATTTTATTTTATTTTATGTTTATTTTATTTTATTTTATGTATAGTTTTTATTTTATTTATGTTTTTTATTCTTAGGTTTATTTTAGTTTTTGGTTAAGTTTAGGTTTTTATTTATTTTATTTTATTTTATTTTATTTTTAGGTTTTAAACTTATGTTTTATTTTATTTTATTTTTATCTTTAGGTTTAGGTTTTTATTTATATGTTTAGTTATGTATTTTTTTTGGGTTTAGAGCCCAGGATCTTGGGTTTGATTTTGGAGGATTGGGTTAGGGTAGGGGTCAGTTATGTTTAGGGTTTGTGGAGGGCCCAGGGTTTAAGGGAGGTGTGTTGTTTAGGGTTTAGGAGAGCTTTGTGTAGGGTTTAAAGTTATGGTAGAGGTTAGGGGGGGTGTATAGGAGATAGTAGGCCTAGGGTTTAGGGTTTAGGGCCCATGGTCAGTTTTAGTTTTTTATTTAGAGTTTAAGTTTAGGGTTTTAGTATAGTTTAGAGTTTAGGCCCAGGGTCAGAGGGTCAGGGTAGAGTTTGGGTTTAGGGTTAGTTTAGGGTTTAGGTTAAAATTTATTTTTTTTTAAATCACAAACGGTGTTTATTTATTTATTTTTATTTTAGTTTATTTTATTTTGTTTATATTTAGGTATATTTTATTTTATTTAGTTTAGTTTATTTATTTTAGGTTTATTTATTTTAGTTTAGGTTTTTTATTATAGTTTATTTTAGTCTATTTTAGTTAGTTTAATTTTTTAACTTATTTTTTAGTTTTACGTTTTAGTTTTTATTTTTAGGTATAGGTTTAAATTTTTATTTAATTTTTTTTATGTTTAGGTTTTACATTTTTATTTTAGGTTTATTTTTAATTTATTTTACTTTAGGTTTAGGTTTACTTTTAATTTATTTATTTTATTTAGTTTAGGTTTAGGTTGAGGTTTAGTTTATTTTAGGTTTAGGTTTGGTTTATTTATTTTATTTTTTAGTTTATTTTAGCAAGGTTAGGTTTATTTTATTTTATTTTAGGTTTAGGTTTTTTTTAAGTTTAGGGTTTAGTTTTATTTTGTATTTAGTTTAAAGTTTAATTTTTAGGTTTATTTTTTGTTTTAGGTTTTAATTTAATCTTTATTTTATTTTATTTTAGGTTTATTTTATTTTTATTTTAGGTTTAGTTTTATTGTATTTAGATTTATTTTTTTTAGTTTAGTTTAGGTTTTATTTATTATATTAGTTTTTTTTATTACTCTTTTAGGTTTAGGTTTTAGTTTATGCCTTTATTTTATTTTAATTAATTTTTGTTTAGTTTGTTTCCTTTATTTTATTTTTAGGTTCTATTCAGTTTCGGTTTAGGTTTATGGTTTAGGGTTTAGGGTTTATGGTTAGTTTAGGGTTTAGGGTTTAGGGTTTAGAATTTTAGGGTTTAGGGTTTAGGGTTTAGCTTTTAGGATTAGGGTTTAGGGTTTTTAGGGTTTATGGTTTAGGGTTTAGGGTTTATATTTTATTTTATGGATTAGGGTTTATGATATTTTTTTAATAGAGAACAAATTTAGATTCAACATTTCTTCTTTTTGATTTCGTCAACCAAGTAACAAACTAGGGAAGTGAGGTAATCAAATGACCTCCTTGGGGCTAGCTAAAGCCTCCTGTTCCCAGGATTTATGGACTATATACCCCTTACCATTCAATCTTATATAAATCAACACATGAATAGGGGAATGAGAATTCACAATTTATTCACTTAAGCTATAAGCACATGCATTTCTTATGTATTTATAACTAGAATCATAACACATTATTATTCATTTATAAGGAAAATACATTTGGATTTAATCGTTATAATAGCCACACATATATTAAATTAAATCAACACATGCAAGTTTACATAAAGAATATCCATTTTATTTTACTTGATTTTGAAAAGATGGATGCATGTATTTAAATGACATACCAACTTTAACATGATTGGAAAGAGGACAATCAAATATAAGCATGTGATTCATTCAACCAAACTAGTTCTTAAGGATAATCAAATCAAATATGATTATTTAAAGCAAACTAAAGCTTTTTAATTAATTAAGTTTTGGATTTGATTTGATTTAAAGAGGAGAAGAGAAATCATCATTTGTTGTTTTAAACCCATTCCCACATTAGTGATTTGATTTAATTTCAGGAAATGTAATTAAGTTGTGTTTATGGGTAAATTAAGTAGAACCTTTAATTAGATGAACTCGAACCCTTAATTAGATTAATTAATTACCCTTACCTATGTCACCTTAAAGTAATTAACAAAATATTTAAGAGCCAACATGATATGCAAGGAAAATAAACTTGCAATGATCCTAGGAAATAAAAGGGGCCTAATGGAATTGGCTCATGATTAATAGTTAATTAGATTAAAGGACTTAATTAATTATTCTTACGGTTTTACCACACATGTGGACTAACCATAATTTCATTAAACTCATTTACATTGTTAAACACCCAAGGATCTACCCCATGATTTAATTTAATTAAGGTGATGTGATCATGATTTCAATTTGATTATGTGATTTAATCAATTAGTTAAATCATAATTAATTTAATTTTAAAAAAGGGTGAAATGAACTTAGGGAAAGGGGTCCCAACCCTATTCCTTAGTTCACTTACTATTGAACAATGATTAATAAATTTAATTAACCAATTTATTATAATTCATTGGATTAATTAATCATTAATTAACTTAAAAGAGTAGCTAAGGTTTAATTAGTCAATTTTCCTAATTAAGTGAGCAATAAATCGCAAGAAAATCATGGGAGTTAGAGGTCATCCCATTAAATTAACCCATAAAATTTGGGATTAATTGCTCAAGTAATTAAGGAGTAATTAAGCTAATACATTTTGTAATTAAACCTTAATTACTATTTAAAATTAGTTAAGATCATTTTTAATTAATTCTCCTCTAAAATATCTTTAAAATGAGTATTTATTTGTATTATTTTGATTTCTCTATGATGTTTTATGATTTTTTGAAGTTTTAGCCATTAAAAATGATTAATTAAGCCTAATTAAAGCCTAATCTTATTGGCGTCATGTGCCGTGATGATGCGATGCACTTTTCACATGGTGCCGCAGGATTGGCTACTTAAAACTTATCTGTTTCAGCGCCTATGTGGCGGTGGAGGATGCACTTTCTCGTGCGCTATCCGATATAAGATCGAACGGCTATGATTAATCCTATAGCTTAATAAGATTAAATCAAATGTTCTACTGGATCTAATCATGACCGTTCATTTCGATCACGTGAAAAAAAATGGTGTGTGATCTAACATCACAAGTGAGGGGGAATGGAGTCCATCCTCCATTGCTGACTTGATCCAAGCCTGCTCGAGCTCGGATCATCTCCAAAAAGATCCCACACCTTCACGACATCGAATGGAGGGGATCCAATGATGAAGATCACATGAGATGTAAGTTTTTGTCAAAAGGTTCCAACCCATTTTTGCCTAAGGATCAGTTTTGGAAGCATACCTCATTGGAGCTCAACACCGGCGGCTCGAACAATTGAGGAAGCTTCGTCTAGTGCAGATGAAGCCCTATTGAGAAGCAATTGGATCAATCCCTTGATGTTCACTCGGAAGGCCATGAACCAATGATTTGGAGCTTGACTTTGATCGAAGTCCCACCTCCAGTGCTCACGAATCTTGGGAGATGATTTGTTCTTGCTCAACGAGGCCTAGGGAAGGAGTGTGCAAAGTTAATTTAAGTTTGATGGACAAATGGGGAAGTTAGGTCAAAAATGGAAGTGTCCTATTTCAAGATGGATGGGAATGGCATTTTTCAATGAGAATGAGCTTGGGAGCTAGGGAATGGCTCGGTTGTCTTGGGTAGCTAGGGCTCTGAGGAAAGAATTTTATGTGTATTTGAGTGGAAATGAGAGGGTGTATACCTTCCTTCATCTTGATTGGATGGTGGGATCTTTGTTTTAGTGACCTTTACCATCTCGTGGAGTGGGTGGGAGGAGGTGAGTTGGCTGACTTGGTTGGTTGAAGGTGTGGAGGTGCTAATGAGGAATCATGGGTGTCCTATGGGTTTCAAATGCTCTAATGGGGAGGGTGAGGTGATTTCACCTCCCATGTCATGGCCAACCCAACCACCCCTTGGGTCAGGTTGGGTAGTGTCCTAGGTCCATAGGTGGACCATTAGGAGAGTATCAAGTGGCCAAGGAATGGAAATGATTACTTACATAGGTGATTTGTCTCATTTGATGCCCTTGACCCAAGGGTAGAATGACCTTTGGCATTGAATTTGATTTGGGCAAATTTTAAATTAGTCAAAAGTGGGTTAGCCCAAATTTCAAGTTAATTGGAGTTAATTTGGTTAGGTTTGGCTCAATTTGAGTCATTTAGGTCAAATTAGGTTAGGTTGGGTCAAGTTGACCAATTGGTCAAATTGGTCAAATCAAGGATTGGGTCAAGTATATATGTTCATTTAGGATGTTTGGATTCAATTGGTTTGGTTTCGTTTGGCTTAGATTTGATTTTGGCTCATTTGAATTCATTTGGGTGAAATGGGTTAAGTTGACCAATTTTACCAAATTGGCCAAATTGGCTTGGGTTGGGAGTTAGTTTTGGGTTAAGTAGACAAATTGAAGATGATTGTAGAATTTGGTTTCAATTAATTTGGATTTGATTTTGATTTAGGCCAACTTGAACCTTTAGGTCAATTTGGGCTAAGTAGGTCAATTGGGTTCAATTATGTCCAATCAAGGCTTTGGTCAAGTTCAACAATAAATTTAGAATGAACTTGAGCTATTGGTTGCAATCAATTTGGTTTATATTTTGATTTGACCCAATTTGGTCTTTTAGGTCAATTTGGGTCAACTGGGTCAAGAGGGCCAATTGGGTTTTGTTTGACTTAATTGAAGGTCAAGTCATATTCAAATATTTATTTTGATTTGGTATGAATCATTAGTTTCAAGGGATTTGGCTTAGGTTACAATTTGGCTAGTTTGGGTTCATATGGGTAAAGGGGTTGACTTGGTCAAATGACCAAGTTGACTTGGTTTGACCCAATTTGTGACAATTGATCAACCTAGGGTGATCAACAATCATGATGGGAGGTTTTGATGGGCTTGGTTTAATACAATTTTGATAAAATTAAAACTTGCACAAATAGGTCAAATTGGACACTTTGGGTCAAGTAGACCAATAGGGTTTAGTTGGCTTTATTTTGGGTTGAGTTTGATTTAGCTGACTTTATATATGGATTTGGGATTAATATATAAATTCAATTGCAATTGGCTTGGGTCTAATGGGTTACTATTCATTTGAATATTTGAAGTTAAAAGGGTTAAGTTAGGTTTCACTTGGGTTGATTTTTCTTTGGCTTGATGATTGAAGATTTCATTTATATATGTGAATATGATTAAAGGTATGATTGATTCATGAGAAAATCAATTGAATCCAGATTTTGGAATAAAGAAATTTGGCTAAGTCCATAGAGTTGGTTCATGTGGCTTAGGTTTGGATTTTGATTTAGTTTGATTTAGTTTTGATGATATAAATGTATATTTCAATTAAATTTGTGAAGATGATTTAAAATATAATTTATTTGTGAGAAAAACAATTGAGTTTGACTAGATTTGGATTAAGAAGTGGCTAGTCCATGGGATAGGTCATATGGCTTGGAAGGGTTTTAATTTAATTTGATTTAGTTTGATTTAGTTTTGATCATTTGAATGTAGATTTGATTTATATTTAGGAAGATGATTGAAGATATAAATTTATTATGAAAAATCAATTGATTTTGATTGATTTGATTAAGATTTGGCTAAGTCCATGGGATAGGTCATATGGCTTAGGAAGGGTTTCAAGTTTGGATTTGATCATGGGCTTCAACACTTGGTTTTGGAATCCTAATTATGGTTAACCCTTCTAAGTTTTTAGGCTTAGGTTAAGTGCTTACCTAATTATTAGAAGTGTATTATGACTAGGGAAGTCTTAGTGTCTAGAAGACTCCTAAGTCTAAGATGGGAAGATTGAATCTGCACTCTAAAAGTGAGGTCAACAGGCATTAGGCTTCATAGTGTTGCCCTTGGAGATAGATGATTAGTAGATTGAAGCCAAGTTTCAGATTATAGGCTCGGATACATCTTTCAACACTTTGCTTGGGAGATAATGGATGCATGTAAACAAGATAGTTCCATCCTCTCTACATTAGTGTATGAACTTTGTGAGAGGTGGGATCATCTAATGTCAAAGGAGATCTCAAGCCATTTACAGTTCACAAGGTCAGCACATATGAGAATGTGGCTTACTACCTCCCTCAAAATTAACAAGTCTGTTCACACGAACTTGGCCAAAGTTAAAAAAAATAAAAAAAACAATAAAAAAAAGAAATAGAAAGAGAAAATAAAAAAGAAAAGAAAAGAAAAGTAAAGAGAAAAAGAAAAAGAAAATAAAAGCGAGCAAAAATAGACTTGGAGGAGGAAGTGGACCCTGGCATTAGAATCCACCCACAGTTCGTTACTCCATTCGAATATATGGGTAGGATGACTGTTGACCTCACTTTTGGAGTGAGCTCTTAACATCTTCTTAGACTTAGGACTCTTCTAGACACTAAGATTTTCTTAGTCATAAGACACATATAGTGATTAGATGAACTAACCTAAGCTAGAGACTTAGAAGTGTTAATCATAAGATTAGGCTGCCTTAGGGTTTAAGGAAATTACCATCCCATAGCCTAATCTAGATACACTTTCTCAAATTAAATCAGACTCAATTCTCAAATCAAACCTCAAATCCAAATTCAAATTCTAAATCTAATTTCAAAATTTGACTCCAAATGATTGAAACCCAAAATCAAATTCAAATCCAACACCCTTCCTAAGCCATATGAACCATATTCATAAGCTTAGCCAAATATTTCCTTAAATCAAATCAAACTCAATTGATCTCTTCATAAATGAATTATTCCTTCATTTATATTCACAAATATAAATAAAATTCAAATTCAAATGACCAAAACCATATTGAAAATCAAATCCAAACTCAATTTAAACCCTTTAAGCCAATTCTTTGGACTTAGCCAAATTCTATCCAGATTAAGTCAAAACCAACGAATTTTCTCTTGAATCAATCATTTATTCAATTATTTACCCAAATGTAAATGAAACCTATAATTATCAAATCAAATCAAAACTAAACCAATTGACCCACTTAGGTGCACTTGACTAAAGTGACCTAAAGGACTCACGAGCCAACTTCTAATCCAACCCAAATTGGATTGAACCAAGCTCACCAAAATCTTCCACCATGATTTTTGATCACTCTAGGATGATCAATTGCAACCAATTGGGCCAAACCAAGCCCAATTGGCCATTTGATCCAAGCGACCCAAATTGGCCTAAAGAACCAAATCGGCCAAATCATGATCTAACCCAAATTGATTGCGACCAATGGCTCAATCTCATTCTAAATTGATTATTGAACTTGACCAAAGCAATTGAACTCAATTTGATCAATTGAGCCCAATCATCAACTTGACCCAACTTAGCCCAAATTGGCTTAAAGGGTCAATTTGGCCTAAATCAAAATTAAATCCAAATTAATTCAAACCAAAGACCACATTCATCTTCAATGAGTTAATTGAACATGAATCAACCCATAAACCAAGTTAATTTGGACAATTTTGGTCAAATGGGTCAACTTGGCCCAAAATGACCCATATGACCTAAATTGGGCCAAATCCCTTGAAACCAAGCCAAAACCCATTGGGGCTGATCAAATCGACCCAAACTCATTTGGGATCAGCCCAAAATAAACCCAACCCATTTTAAATCCCTCATGAACCAACCCCACATAGGATTCCAACCCCATTTAATTCCCCATCACATGCACTTAACCCCTCATCACATGGCACCAATATTCCAATTAAACAAATTTCATCATGTGGCAGCAGAGAGGACTTTGGAGCAAAATCCAAAGTCCTCAATCAATCTAGACCTATCCCAACCACCCCAACAAGATGGCATTCAATTTGGAGCCAAAATGATTCAAACTTTTTTTTATTTTTTATCCATTATAAAAGGAGAGGGAAATGAGACTTGAGCTCTCTTGCTCCCATCATCACTCAGCCCCCCAAAGCTCTCCAAAGCCAAAAGTAACCCATTCCCCACTGCTTTAGCCATATTAAGCTCAAATCATAAAAGGATTTGCTCTTTGGCGACGGTAAACATCGGAGAAGGAGATGAAGAGAAGCAAGGGCTAAAGTTTGAAGCTTCCTCACACACATAGAAGCTCCCTCGATCTTCACCGCGAAATCATCCCGGTGAGGTAACTTCGTCAACCATAGTCGGTGATTTTTGCATATTTTGTATTAAATTTCCCGTGATTCTAGGAATTTCCTTTAGAAAATCCAGCACTTTTATTTTAAATCATCCCAAATAGGAAATAGAATTTTTTTTGGTGCGAATCGGCGCGAAAACGGGTCCATTTGGACAAGTTTTGGCTTAGAAACTTTCATTTTTCCAAAATACCCCTGAAAACACTGTTCACCGCCGGCGGCTCACAGCTACCGTCCGATCCCGCAGTTCGCGGGATCGGACGGCTCAGATCGCGTGTGGATCGTGCTTCGGATCGCCTGATGCGATCTGGACCGTCCGATTGCGCGGTTCGCGCGATCGGACGGCTCAAATCGCGTGATCCGAGCTTCGGAGCGAGCGATCCGAGCTTCGTATCGCCGGAAATGATCTGGACCGTCCGATCGCGTGGTTCGCGCGATCGGACGACTCAGATCGCGCGCCGATCGCGCAATCCTGACCTCTGGATCGCGCGATCTAGACCGTCCGATCTGTGATCGGACGGTCCAGAGCGTGGGTCGCTGTCTTTCCCGCCCAAGCCGCGCGTATATAAAAAAATAAAAAATAATAATAATAATAATTTAAATCATATGAAACTTCAAAAATTCATAAAAAAATAAAATACTTAACCAAAAATTATAAAAAAGGGCTCGTTGGATTTGTCTATCCGAGAGGAATCCAACAAACCTAAAATATTCAAAAGTTATGTAGTATTCTGAGCGTAATTTAAGTTTTAGTGAAAATCATATTTTATTAATTAAGCCAAAAATATAGGTTATATTAAGTTGAAATTTTAGATATTGAACTTAATGTTATAACACACATACAGTAAAATTTAAAGTTAAAATCACTTTTGTATTGGTAGATATTAAAATTTTAAATTCAGATTATCAATTTTGATAAAATAAATTAAATACAAATTCAGAAATTTACAAAATCTTCAAGATAACCTAAATCACTTTAATCGACATCTAAGACTCTTAAAAAAAATGATTCTATCTTCGAATCTTAAAAACCCAAATAAACACTTAAGATTAGAGTTTAAATAACTAAAAGTTAATTAAAATATAATCTAAAAAAAAAAAAAAAAACCCAAATATTAAATAAAAAAAATAAAAATAATAATAATAATAATAATAATAATAATAAAATGATCATTGAATAAAATTCATTAAACCATTAATCAAACTTTAAATCAAAAAATATCACCTTTAAGGAGATTAAATTAAATATGATTAAATCTATTTAAGTTAATAAAACTCAATTAAATGATTAAATCTTAAATCAAACTCAAAATCCAACAAACTTAGAAAACTTTAATAATTTGATACTAATCAATTAAACTAAATAAAATTAAAGTAAACTTAATTAACCCGATTAAATCACATCCATTTGGAATGAGATAATTAAATAATCATTAAATATTTCAACCTAATAACTAAATTGATCATGTTAATGAAATAAAACAAACATAACAAATCAAATCAAGTAAAACCCTAATCATAAATAATCAAACTCAATTAGTCAAACATTTAATTAATGAAAATTCAATAAATTAATCCATCATCTTAATTAATCAAATTAATTTAAGTAAGTCACATTAAAGTTAACTCTAAAATTAAGCTTAAATCAAACCCATAATTAAACTTAATAATCACACTCCTTGAATAAACTAATTAAGTTAATCATATTAAACCTAAACTTAATCAAACATAATTAAGATGCAATTAAAACATTAAACATAAATTAAACCTAAATTATTAATTCATTAATCTTTAATTAAAATAAACTTTTAATTAATCTAATTACCCTTAATCAAACTTAATTGGTCAACATTTAATTAATAAAAATTTAATGAATTAACCCACCATTTTAATTAATCAAATTAATTTAAATAAGTGACATTAAAGCTAAAATTAAGCTAAATCAAACCCATAATTAAATAATCATACCCCTTTAATAAATTAATTAAGTTAATTAAATTAATCATATGAAACCTAAACTTAATTAAACATAATTAAGATCGTTAAACACTAATCAAAACTTAAATTAAACCAAAATCATTAAGTTAATCTCTAATTAAACAAACCTTTAATTAATCTAATTTTAATTAACCCATTAATCAAATTTAATTAATCAAACATCTAATTAATGCAAACTTAATAAATTAATCCATTATCTTAATAAACCAAGTTTAACTTTATAAATCGATTAAAGTTAAATAAAATTAAATACTTAACTAATCTACTAATTAATTTAATCACATTTATTAAATAAATTAAATAAATAAATTACATTAATCACATTAAAAAGCTTAATCAAACATAAAATATAATTAAATGATAATCAAACCCTAATTTAAACTTCTTAATTCATTACATCATTAACTCAAATAAACATGAAATTAAATCAAAATTAAACAAATCTTTATTTAATTTAATCATACCTCTTAAACAAACTAATTAAGTTTATCGAATTAATTACATTAAACTTAATTAATCAAAACACAATTAAATACTAATCAAAACATAAATCAAACCAAAACCATTAAGTCATCAATTGCATCATTTGTCTAAACAAATATAAAAAAAAAAGATTAAACAAACCTTTATAATTAACATAAATACACTTATTAAAAACAAATCACATAATCACATTGAACTAAGCAAATCCATAAGAGCTAAGAAAATCAAATTGAATCAAATTTAAATCAAGAAAGATTCTCATCAATTTAATATGGAATCAAATCAAATCTCATTCAACCTACTTAAATAAAATGAACTAATTAACTATCCAATATATGAAATCAAAATGCAAACCAAACTTGATGAACATGACAAATGGATGTGATTAAAAATATGATCCCCAATTACAAAGAATTAAACCCAATTAGAATCAAAATATAATCTCAATTAATCTAATCCAATCAAACTACAAATAAATGAACCACCTGAATTAAATAAACATAAAGTTAAATCACATAACCATGATCAAAGAAAAGAATTAAATATTTAAAAGGATATTGAATTATCAAGATGCAATTAAACTAAAATATCTAATAAAAAAATCAATTAATCAAATACTTAAATAAACTCAAATTCTAAATTCTAAATTGAAGGAATTACACAAGTTCAAATGGGCTAATCAAGATACATAAGGACCTTTAGATTCTTAGGAATTAGGATGTAGAATAGGGTGAGTCAGTCTACGATGGAATTCATCCTACCCTTCATTCTTGAGAACCTAAATATCATTTAAACCAAATTGAAATAAAAATGAAAAGCAAATCATTAAATCATTTAGATTGAAATCACCCAAAGGTAAAATTTAAATTCAAACTTCAAATTGGAACTTAAGCTAAAGAAGCTGGTAAAGTCTTGCTACACAAGCCTTAAGCACACATTAGAATACTAAGTCACTACTTCTAGTACTAAGTTAGGGCGTTGTATGTATGATGTTGTGTTTTGTTTTATGTAATGTTTTATGGATGTTAGGGTGTATGTTTATACTGGATGTTAGGCGTTATTAGCCTAATCATATTTTACAGGGGTTATACTTAAAAGGTATAATAAAAAAAATATATACATGCTTTTCTATACTCTGGTTGCTTAGCCTTAAGTGTAACCCATGTTAGGGCGGTGGACTTGGTTACCCATGTGTGGGTGCTAAGTCCAAATTATTCATATAATGATTGTATGGTATGTTTAGCTAACATTTGTTTTGCAGTGTAGCTAGATTTACTTTTCCTATTTTTGATGTAATTTTGCATTAGAAATTAGGGGTTAGTGCTATGGGGATTAGGATGAGCGGTGTGAAGGCTTAGTCCACAGGGTGCAGTGATGCCTTTGGCAAATCAAATCAAAAGAAAGAAATGAAGAAATGAAGAAATGAAGAAAAGAAGACCCCATAGCATATATATTATTTTGTAATCCGGGTTGTATAAGGGTAGAGCTTCGGCTACCCATCTTTTCTTTTCTCTTTTTTGGTATGCAGTGAACCCGACAGCGCCTTTTATTCTTTTACGGTAGTCTATAAAATTGTTTGATGTTGTGTTTAGATTGAGCATTAGAACAACATGCTTTTCATAGTTTCTTTATGATTGATGTTTGAATGTGGCTGGATCACGGTAGGCTCTTAAGATAAAATTAATTTTTCTACCCCAAGTAACAACTCATAACTAAAATTTTAAAACAACTCATAACTCACATAAAAACCTAGGGATTAAATCAAGATAATAAAATTTTTAGTAACCCCATGGATGGATGAATGTATAATATCATGTCATATTCTTTCACTCTTGTTAAGAGGGAGCTTCCATCTTTTGGAGAATCAAGGTTTAACCTATGAGAGCCTTTGGTGGAAGACACCCCTTTCTCTCTTGATTTGGCCCATAATCAAATTCTCATGCATTTAGGCATACAAAATCCCATAGCGTGTCAAAATAAAAGTCCAAAAGAATCAAATAAATTTGATAAAATTTGCATTAGATTAAGTCATGGATTCATACCACTCATGCTCTAGTCTCTTAGGGAGTGAGTCTAAGGACTTAGTTTCCTTTCTAAATGAACAACCCAGCCATCTTGCAAAGCATAAGACTTGCCTACATGGATTTAAAGCGTAGGAGGAGTTAGTAGGCGCCACTCCGGTAATAAGTCCGGCGTGGTTTATTCTCTCTTGTGGATGTAAACCATATACCCTTTTTTCGCCTTAGATTTAGGTTGTGCCTTTGTTTTGTACCAAGGCTCCTTAGTTTAGGAATCTGAGGTAGCTGTTTCCTTTGGGCTACAAGCATAAATCCTCACCTCTTAGGCATTTCCACAATCTTATGTTGTGGAATTATAAGTCCTAGCAATCTAATAAAATGTCAACTCAAATAATTAACTCTCTTCAATTTCAAAAATATAAAGCTCAACTATAGGGTAGATTGGAATGCTCACTAGGCCTCCTAGTATCATGAGCATTTCCTACTTTCTCCCTTTGGATTCCAAAAATAAGTCTTCTCCTTGATCTATCCCATTTGATTTTCTAAAATAGCCAATCCTTTGATAGTCTTAACCTTGAAATCTTTGGAGACTCTAATTATCTACTTTAATCGAGTATTCTTAAGAAATTCTCATTTCTTAGGATGTAATTAACTATGGGGCTTGCCTCCATAGGAACTTAACGAACCCGCTTAAAATAAACCCTACTTTGCTTTTCCATGTAAAGTGGGGAAAGATCTCAGTATATTCAAGACCCATCATGCCTTAGGAGTCCTTATTAGGTGATTAGGTCCATTATAGGGTGGTGATTTCTATCTTTCGAGATAGTACATCATTCCTTAATGTCGTACCCGATCATTTTAATAAGTACCCCCTAAGATCTGCGTGGTGTCCTACACCCCAAAAATAAACACCACAGATTTTTCTGGCGACTCCGCTGGGGAGAGTTCCTCTCTCCATCTTTAGTAGACAATTATTGTCTCCAAGCATCGATAGTGGACTTATATTTTATATAGGACCGAGACTATCATTCTTTCCGTTGGCACTTAGCTTATTTCATCCTTAAGCAAAGCTCGCCAACATCCTTTAGGTTTTAGGAGCTCACACCGTGTAGGTCTTAAAATCTCTATTGGGTCCCCCAATAGGTAAAAATAAATTAAGTAAAAAAATAATGGAAAATAACCAAATATAAAATTTTGAACCTCTTACCACTAGCTTGGTGGAGTAAAGTTCATCTCATGCTTAACAAAATTTCAATAAAATCCAAAGTAAAATAAAAATCTTTTAAAAAAAATAAATAAATAAAAGTCCTTTCAAAATAAAAATAATATGAACTCCATTTAACATAATCCAATTTGTTAAGGGGAGATTCTCTCTTTAAAATCAAGATTAAAAAAAAAAATCATTTCTCAAAAAAAAAAAAAAAAAAAAATAAATAAATAAATAAATCCCTTTCAAAATAAAATTAATTGAACCCACTTAACAAACTCAGTTTTGTTAAGTGAAGGTTCATTTTTCAAAATCAAAATTAAATCAAATAAAACCTTTTCTTCAAAATAAATATCAAAACTCTTTTTTCTTTTAAACAAAATTAACCAATTTCATTTAACATACTCAAATTGGTTAAATAATAGTTCTCTTTAAAAAAAAATCAAACAACGCCAAACAAAACAAAACAAAATTCCTAAATTTTTGAACTTACCATCATTTGGAAAGTAAAGTTCCAAAATTTCTTAAGTCTCATCAAAGCGCTTTGAACCTATCATATCAACATTTGACAAATGAAGTTCCAAAAAATTCTCTTCAAAATCTCTCCAAATTGAGATCTAATTATTTGAACCCCTTTATCATATCCAAATTTGATGAGTGTGGGTTCAAATTCTTTAGATTCATCAAAAATGTGTGAATCAAATTTGACATGGAGCTTGAAAGCGTTAAGATGACTTGTGATAATGTAATATTCATTATTATTGGTCACAAAGTTATGAATCATAAAAGCTTATGATGAAATTCAATTAAAACCAAGATATGGATTTTCACCCTAATGGAGAAAGGCCATAAAGATTCCTTCAGGGCCAAGAATGAAATTGATAAGGATGTTGAGTATGTCTTATTTATTCCAGATAAGTATGACTCAAATGACTTGAATCCTAATTCCCAAAGAAGACAACTCTCAAAATATTGATCGTAATCCATAAAATAGCAGTACTGATGGACTTTATGCTTTAATGATTCCAACTCGGGTAGAAATGCCCTCATTCTATACTTTCATGGTGTCACTATCGATAAAGAGTTAGAATCATCAAATTTCAAAGGTCTAATGGGATAAACTTTGAAAAAAAAGAAGAAAAAAAAAAAGAAAAAAAAAGAAAAGAAAAAGAAAAAGAGAGAAAGAGAGTAGAGTAGGTAGACATCAATTCTACCTCTCTTTCAGAAGATATCACAGAAGTCAATTATTACAGTGGCAGGGTCCTACCACTTTGATCAACAACATAGGAAGAAGCAAACCAGTCGTTTGAAATAATCAAATTCTAAATCCTTCTTAAGATACACTTCACAATCCAAAATAAGGGTGGCTGTTCGAAGGTTAATCTTAATGTCCTGACTATCTTGGAAGGTTGCTAAGCTAAGTAATAAGTGCACTCTCACATTCTCTAAGGAGGTAGAAAAATTTTTGATTCTTTCTTGCTTAGTTAGACAACCTCCTCAAGTCATATTCAACATAGAATATCTATGAAAAAAAAAAAATGACAAGCAATCTCCTCAGAGAACACAATATAGACAAAGACTCAAAAAAAAAAAAAAAAGAAAAAAAAGAAGAAGAAAAAAAGAAATAAACACCAACAATACATATTGATTTAAAATCAAAAAAAAAATCATATGTACTAGGTGCAAATTCAAAAAAAAAAAAAAGTAAAGCACCAATAATACATATTGATTTAGAATCAAAAAAAAACAAATCATATGTATGAGGTAATCAAAAAAAAAAAAAAGATTGAACAAGAAGAGAAAAAAAAAGGAGAAGAAGAGAAAAGAGAAAATTAAACATAATACATATTGATTTAGAATCAAAAAAAAAAAATCATATGTATGAGGGTTAATAAAAAAAAAAAGAGAGAAAATAATACATGAGTTAAATTTTGAGTCAATTTTGACAATCTGAGTTAGATTGCAAAAAAAATAAATAAATAAATAAAAAAGACTAGAAACTTAGTAGGTATGAGCACATTGACTCAATTTTACTATCTCATGATATTATTATAGGATTGGAAGTTAAGAGTTGCTCTAACCTCTAACAAAAAAATATATATATACATTATGAGATTTCAAATTTCTACTTCATTTTCTTTCAAGCTCGAAGAGGATTCAATGCTTGTAGATAGACCTTCAAATGCGGTAATAAAATTACCTTTTGCCTAATCTACCTACTTTACTCAAACAATGTTGAAGATTTTCAAGTAGAGAATGAGCTCAGTGAAAAAAAAAAAAAAAACCACCTTAGAACATAAAGGGAGTCCACCTCCCAACACATTATATGATATGTTAGAAGGAAAATTCCAACGACTTGGTTAGGTTACTTTTGTAGTTTAAAGGATTTACCTAAGATCATTATAAAGTGCCCAATACATCTCCAAAGGTAGCGGTCTATAAACTCAAAATTGAACCTATTGCTATTCTATTTCTAGAAACTTTTGATCACGAAGAAGAGGATCAAAGTTTGAAGTTAATCTTATTGAAGAGAAAGATACTACCATGATTCCCCAACATTATTCCTAGTCCAAAAGAAGAACATTCAAATCTACACATATGTCAATTTTTGAAGATAAGATAGGCATGCCTTGAAGACGAATTCACATTACCTATATCAAATTTAATGGCGAACATAGCCTTTTCGCATACAGTCTCCTCATTCAAAGACGGGTCAAATGATGTCGGAGGATGAGAGGTTGTTTACATTTATAATTTCCATCAGAATTTACTGCTATAAGGTCATACCTTTTAGTCTTAAAAATGCTAGCATCACATACCAGCGGGCCATGACTCGAATCTTCAACAAACTCATTCATCACCAAGTTGAATGCTACGTTGATGATCTCGTGGTCTAAAGCAAAGAAAAGGAAGATCATCTTTACGATCTGAGTAGTTGTCTTCGATTAATCATGATACTACAACCTAAATATGAATCTCCTAAAGTATACAATTGGGATGGCTTTAAGGAAGTTTCTAAGGCTTGTAGTAATGCATCATGGGATAACAAAATTGATCTAAAATAGATTAGAGTGATATTAGATATGCAACCTTCAAAAAAAAAAGAAAAAAAAAAAGAAGAAAAAAAAGAAAAAAAAAAAAAGAAAAAAAAAGAAGAAAAAAGAAAAAAAAGAGGAGGGTCTCAACATAATTAAAATCATTTCAAAGAAAGGTTGTCATATCTAAGATACTTAATATCTCATTTTTGGTAGGTGTCAATCATTCACTACTTTAACAAAGAAAGTAGATCAAGTTCGAAGGATGATAAGTTTCAATACTCATCCAAAAGCATAAGGTAATATTTCATGACACCTCCGTTATTCCCTCCATTCCTTAGGCCACTAGTTTAAGGCTATCTCCATTTAGGGTACAACTCTTCTTGTTAAAATTTATCATCAACAATCAAATTACAAAGCTCTATGCATCCATTGAAAAGCTTGAAGGTCTTGCAAAAAGAAGAAGAAGAAGAAGAAGAAGGAAGAGATCTCAATTAATCTGAATATAGATGGTTTAAACTCTTTCAAAGCTAGTCTATCTCAAAACTCTTCAAATGAAGATTTTGTTTTGATCATTAAAAGGCCTACTTTGGCACTTCAAAGGATAGAAAGTAGTTTAAACCACTATGATAGGAGAGTGTTTGTATTTCTATGTCACAGACATTACTTCAAAATCCATTACACTCAAAGTCAAAATTTAAATTTGGAGAATAATTCAAGTAATTGGAATGAGAATTTTCTTTCATTCAAATACAAATTAGAGCATAATATTTGAGAAGCCTTGGTGAGTTTCTTTCACTAAGGATGATCAATTACTTTGGCTGTCTTAAGGATTTTGGAGAAAGAACACCATGCTTTCGGTTGTTCTTGTTCCATTTGCACACATCAAAGAAATTTTTTAAAGAGAATTAAAAAAAAATCAAAATCAATTCCTTAATGAAGTTATGTTTTCAAATCTACATTGATTGAGTCTAAATTAAAAAAAAAATAAATAAACTATCACCCTTCAAAATTCCTCATCAATCTAAACATTCCTTCAAATTTACATAAAAAAGTGCAATATTTATCTCAAGTGCTATTTAGGGTAGGTGTAAGATTCCCTCAGTGGCATCCTATTCCTTCATATCAAGTACAAACAAATATCTTTATCTCGGGCTATTTTGATGTGGGAGCAAGCCCCCCGTGGCACTCACTCATTAGCTGCTCTAGGTCGGGTTCGATTTGTTGCCCAAAGTAACCAATCACCCTAGTGGTCATTTGTTGGAGGATGTGAGTCCCTGTGCTTTCTTCCTAATTTGATTATTGCAAACCAACGAGCGCCTTGTCAGTTTGGTAGTCTTCACTGCCCTGCTAGTGAACTACCTGGTGTTGGTTTTGTATAAGAAGATGTGAGTCCCAGTGCTTTCTTCTTGAACTAGCCATCATACTCTGACTAGGTCGAGTTTCTTTGAGGCTTAGGTGTAAGAGTCCCAAGTGGCATCCTATTCCTTCATAACAAAAACAAACAAACAAATATCTTTATCTCGGGCTATTTTGATGTGGGAGCAAGCCCCCTGTGGCACTCACTCAGTAGCTGCTCTAGGTCGGGTTCGATTTGTTGCCCAAAAGCAATCGATCACCCCAGTGGTCATTTGTTGGAGGATGTGAGTCCCCGTGCTTTCTTCTAAATTTGACCATTGCAAACCTGAGCGCTTGTTAGTTTGTAGTCTTCTGCTTAGGTAAGCTACCTCATGATTGATCTGTTGGAGAAGATGTGAGTCCACTGCTTTCTTCTTGAACTAATCATCATGACCTAACTAGGTCGAATATATTTAAGGTTTAGGGTAAGTCCCCTAGAGGTCCTTTCCTCTTGACTACATTTGAGTCGATATAAGCCCCAGTGGCATTCACTCGATGGTCAGGTCGGATGGCACCAGCCGGCAGACTATCCCGTGTCAGTTCCGCTTTAGAGAGATGTAAGCCTACGCTTTCTTTCTAGGCGGTTATGATGGGCACCATAGGTTGGTTGATGTTAGCTCTTGACAGCGACTCACCCGGTGGGTACACCACTCTTGGAAGATGTAAGTCCGCTTTCTCCATGAATTGGCCACAATACCTATGTGATATATGACTAGCCATGTCATTTTCTGAGGTGTTGGATTGAAGCCCCATTGCGGCCCCTTCCCCTGCGGGCATTCTATTTGGATCACGTCCTTTGAGACCCCATTTAGACACTGAGGTTACTTTTGGATTGGACGGTCCCCTTTCACGGTAGCCACCCGTGGTTGGAGAATTTGTTGGCGGATCTTGCCAGATTCTCCTTGGATAAATGAGGGCAGTCTAGTGATATAAGCTCCTTCTCGGTTTGATCCCTCAATAACGGTCCATGATAAAACAAATTAAACAAACAAACAAAATATTTGCTTGTGGATTAGGAATTCAAGCCCCCAGTGGCCCCTTTCCCAAGCAGGCATCCTATCTTTAGGGCAGTGTCAGCAAAACTCCCTATAGGAATTGCCTGACTACCTGAGTTGAGATAAATCCCCGGGTCGGTACTCACTCCGTAGTCGCCCTTAGGTCGGGTTCAACTTGTTGTGCCACCAATGAGTTACCCCGGCGGTCGTCTTTGCTTTGAAAGATATAAGTCTATTACGCATTCTTTCCGGCGATCGTTACAAACCTGAGCGACCAGGTCGGGCGATTTGTTCGCAAACAACCCTCAAGTGGATTCTTGTTTAGGAAGATGTGAGTCCCGTGCTTTCTTCCAAACTTGACCATTAAAAAAGGCACCCCTTAGGTTGGTTAGTTCTAACGGTAGACTATCCCTTTGGATTTGTAAATCTAAGATAGGTCTAGGCGATATTAGCTCCTTGTAGATTCGCAAACCAACAGGTCCATCTAAAATTAAAGTAATTCGACTATTCTTGAGTCGATATGAGTCCACGTGGCATTCACTCAAATAGTAAGCCTAGGTCGGGATTGATTTGTTGTGCCATCGATAGATCACCCCAACGGTTGATCCCTACTTTGGAAGATGTAAGTCTGCTACGCTTTCTTCCCAGTACAATCATTGCACACCGAAAGGCAACCCTTAGGCTGGATAGTCCTACCTTGTGGCTGGTAGACTACCCCTTTGGACTTGTAAATCTGAGATAGGTCAAAGCTGACATAGCTCCTCCTCGATTGGGTCCATCGCCAAGGTCCACAATATAACACACAAAATTAAAGTAAATCAAATCAAATCAAATTAATCATCTACTCTTGAGTTGAGGTAAGACCCCAGGTGGTGCTCTCATTACTCAGAGGGTTGATGTGTTGCTCGTCAATAGATCGCCCACGACTTTCTTGCTTTGGAAGATGTAAGTCTACTACGCTTTCTTCCTAGCATAGTCATTGCACCAAAAGGCAACCCAGGTTGGATAGTCCTACCTTATGGCGGTAGACTATCCCTTTAGACTTATAAATCTAAGAGGCAAGGCCCCGTGGCCCCTTCTTAGTATAGTCTTCGCCAGGTCCATAACAAAATAAATTTGAAACCAACCTCTCCAGGGAGTCAAATTAAACATATCAAATAAACCAAGTTTCTCTCCAGCGAGGCGCAAATCAAATTGGCCTCCCCAGTGGAACTTAGTTCTAAATCAAACAAATTTCACCGAGTGTACATCCCTAGCGGATATGCCCTCAATCTAGAACCCTTCTCCCTGGAGCCATAACAAATTAAACCACCTCCCAGTGGAGTGCATCAAATAAATCAAAAAAAATATATATATAATTAAATTCTTATCCCCTGGATACACACCCAAACAAATTATATTCAAAATCAAGCTCATATCTATATCCCAGTAGATAACTTGAACTGTTCCCCAGGAAGGTTCATGTACTCAATCACTGGATTCTTCTTGCTCTCTTATGCCCTTGGCATAAAGAGTGCATTACTAAGATCGTGATTCTATCTACCTTCGGTCTAGGTATAGATCACTTATGTTGTTTGTTGCAACCTTCTGAATGTTGTTGATCTTTTTGGTCAACGTGATACTGCGGTGTGCCTTGTCAGTTACACCACACCTATTGGGGGTCCTTTTGTTGACCTCACTTTTGGAGTGAGCTCTTAACATCTTCTTAGACTTAGGACTCTTCTAGACACTAAGATTTTCTTAGTCATAAGACACATATAGTGATTAGATGAACACCTAACCTAAGCCTAGAGACTTAGAAGTGTTAATCATAAGATTAGGCTATGCCTTGGGTTTAAGGAAATTACATCCCATAGCCCAAATCTAATCTAGATACACTTTCTCAAATTAAATCGGACTCAATTCTCAAATCAAACCTCAAATCCAAATTCAAATTCTAAATCTAATTTCAAAATTTGACTCCAAATGATTGAAACCCAAAATCAAATTCAAATCCTAACACCCTTCCTAAGCCATATGAACCATATTCATAAGCTTAGCCAAATATTTCCTTAAATCAAATCAAACTCAATTGATCTCTTCATAAATGAATTATTCCTTCATTTATATTCACAAATATAAATAAAATTCAAATTCAAATGACCAAAACCATATTGAAAATCAAATCCAAACTCAATTTAAACCCTTTAAGCCAATTCTTTGGACTTAGCCAAATTCTATCCAGTTAAGTCAAAACCAACGAATTTTCTCTTGAATCAATCATTTATTCAATTATTTACCCAAATGTAAATGAAACCTATAATTATCAAATCAAATCAAAACTAAACCAATTGACCCACTTAGGTGCACTTGACTAAAGTGACTAAGGACTCACGAGCCAACTTCTAATCCAACCCAAATTGGATTGAACCAAGCTCACCAAAATCTTCCACCATGATTTTTGATCACTCTAGGATGATCAATTGCAACCAATTGGGCCAAACCAAGCCCAATTGGCCATTTGATCCAAACCCAAATTGGCCTAAAGAACCAAATCGAGGCCAAATCATGATCTAACCCAAATTGATTGCGACCAATGGCTCAATCTCATTCTAAATTGATTATTGAACTTGACCAAAGCAATAATTGAACTCAATTTGATCAATTGAGCCCAATCGATCCATTTAACAGCCCAAATTGGCTTAAAGGGTCAATTTGGCCTAAATCAAATTAAATCCAAATTAATTCAAACCAAAGACCACATTCATCTTCAATGAGTTAATTGAACATGAATCAACCCATAAACCAAGTTAATTTGGACAATTTTGGTCAAATGGGTCAACAGCCCCAAAAAGCCCATATGACCTAAGGGGCCAAATCCCCAAAACCAAAACCCATTGGGGCTGATCAAATGACCCAAACTCATTTGGGATCAGCCCAAAATAAACCCAACCCATTTTAAATCCTCATGAACCAACCCCACATAGGATTCCACCATTTAATTCCCCCATCACATGCACTTAACCCTCATCACATGGCACCAATATTCCAATTAAACAAATTTCATCATGTGGCAGCAAGAGAGGACTTTGGAGCAAAATCCAAAGTCCTCAATCAATCTAGACCTATCCCAACCACCCCAACAAGATGGCATTCAATTTGGAGCCAAATGATTCAAACTTTTTATTTTTATCCATTATAAAGGAGGGAAATGAGACTTGAGCTCTCCTCCCATCATCACTCAGCCCCAAAGCTCTCCAAAGCCAAAGTAACCCATTCCCCACCTTTAGCCATATTAAGCTCAAATCATAAAGGATTTGCTCTTCCGTGACAGGCTGTCAGGAGAAGGAGCGTTGAAGAGAAGCAAGGGCTAAAGTTTACTTTGAAACTTCCTCACACACATAGAAGCTCCCTGGATCTTCACCGCCACCGAAATCATCCCGGTGAGGTAACTCGTCAAACCGTAGTCGGCCCAGATTTTGCATATTTGTATTAAATTTCCGTGATTCTAATTTCCTTTAGAAAATCCAGCACTTTTATTTTAAATCATCCCAAATAGGAAATAGAATTTTTTGGTGCGATCGGCGGTCCATTTGGACAAGTTTTGGCTTAGAAACTTTCATTTTTCCAAAATACCCTGAAACACTGTTCACCGCCGGCGGCTCACAGCCACCGTCCGATCCCGCAGTTCGCGGGATCGGACGGCTCGGATCGCGCGATCCGGGCCTTCAGATCGCGTGATGCGATCTAGACCGTCCGATCGCGCGGTTTGCGCGATCGGACGCTCAGATCGCGTGATCCGAGCTTCGGAGCCAGCTTCCGAGCTTCGGAGCACCGGAAATGATCTGGACCGTCCGATTGCGTGGTTCGCGCGATCGGACGACTCAGATCGCACGCCGATCGTGCGATCCTGGCCTCTGGATCGCGCGATCTGATCCTGTCCGATCTGCGATTGGACGGTCAGAAAAGCGGGTCGCTGTCTTTCCCGCCCAAACCGCGCGTATAAAAAAAAATAATAATAAATAAATAATAATAATAATAATTTAAATCATCCGAAACTTCAAAATTCATAAAAATAAAATACTTAACCAAAATTATAAACAAGGGCTCGTTGGATTTGTCTATCGAGAGAATCCAACAAACCTAAAATATTCAAAAGTTATGTAGTATTCTGAGCGTAATTTAAGTTTTAGTGAAAATCATATTTTATTAATTAAGCCAAAAATATAGGTTATATTAAGTTGAAATTTTTAGATATTGAACTTAATGTTATAACACACATACAGTAAAAATTTAAAGTTAAAATCACTTTTGTATTGGTAGATATTAAAATTTTAAATTCAGATTATCAATTTTGATAAAATAAATTAAATACAAATTCAGAAATTTACAAAATCTTCAAGATAACCTAAATCACTTCGACATCTAAGACTCTTAAAAAAAAAATGATTCTATCTTATCTTAAAAAACCCAAATAAACACTTAAGATTAGAGTTTAAATAACTAAAAGTTAATTAAAATATAATCTAAAAAAAAAAAACCCAAATATTAAATAAAAAAATAAAAATAATAATAATAATAATAATAATAATAAAATGATCAGAAATTGAATAAAATTCATTAAACCATTAATCAAACTTTAAATCAGAAAAATATCATCTTTAAGGGAGATTAAATTAAATATGATTAAATCTATTTAAGTTAATAAAACTCAATTAAATGATTAAATCTTAAATCAAACTCAAAATCCAACAAACTTAGAAAACTTTAATAATTTGATACTAATCGAATTAAACTAAATAAAATTAAAGTAAACTTAATTAACCATGATTAAATCACATCCATTTGGAATGAGATAATTAAATAATCATTAAATATTTCAACCTAATAACTAAATTGATCATGTTAATGAAATAAAACAAACATAACAAATCAAATCAAGTAAAAATCATAAATAATCAAACTCAATTAGTCAAACATTTAATTAATGAAAATTCAATAAATTAATCCATCATCTTAATTAATCAAATTAATTTAAATAAGTCACATTAAAGTTAACTCTAAAATTAAGCTTAAATCAAACCCATAATTAAACTTAATAATCACTCCTTGAATAAACTAAGTTAATCATATTAAACCTAAACTTAATCAAACATAATTAAGATGCAATTAAACATTAAACATAAATTAAACCTAAATTATTAATTCATTAATCTTTTAAAATAAACTTTTAATTAATCTAATTACCCTTAATCAAACTTAATTAGTGAACATTTAATTAAAAATTTAATGAATTAACCCACCATTTTAATTAATCAAATTAATTTAAATAAGTGACATTAAAGCTAAAATTAAGCTTAAATCAAACCCATAATTAAATAATCATACCCCTTTAATAAATTAATTAAGTTAATTAAATTAATCATATGAAACCTAAACTTAATTAAACATAATTAAGATCTTAAACTAATCAAAACTTAAATTAAACCAAAATCATTAAGTCATTAATCTCTAATTAAACAAACCTTTAATTAATCAAATTTTAATTAACTTAATCAAATTTAATTAATCAAACATCTAATTAATGCAAACTTAATAAATTAATCCATTATCTTAATAAACCAAGTTTAACTTTATAAATCGATTAAGTTAAATAAATTAAATACTTAACTAATCTACTAATTAATTTAATCACATTTATTAAATAAATTAAATAAATAAATTACATTAATCACATTAAACTTAAGCTTTCAAACATAAAATATAATTAAATGATAATCAAAATTTAAACTTCAATCATTAATTCATATTACATCATTAACTCAAATAAACATGAAATTAAATCAAAATTAAACAAATCTTTATTTAATTTAATCATACCTCTTAAACAAACTAATTAAGTTTATCTTAATTACATTAAACTTAATTCAAAACACAATTAAATACTAATCAAAACATAAATCAAACCAAACCATTAAATCAATTGCATCATTTGTCAAAACAATATAAAAGATTAAACAAAAATAATTAACATAAATACACTTATTAATTAAACAAATCACATAATCACATTGAACCTAAGCAAATCCATAGACCAATAAAGCTAGAAAATCAAATTGAATCAAATTAAATTTAAATCAAGAAAGATTCTCATCAATTTAATATGAATCAAATCAAATCTCATTCAACCTACTTAAATAAAATGAACTAATTAACTATCCATATATGAAATCAAAATGCAAAACTTGATGAACATGACAAATGGATGTGATTAAAATATTATAAGAATTAAACCAATTAGAATCAAAATATAATCTCAATTAATGTCCAATCAAACTACAAATAAATGAATTGTCGTTAAATAAACATAAAGTTAAATCACATAACCATGATCAAAGAAAAGAATTAAATATTTAAAGGATATTGAATTATCAAGATGCAATTAATAAAATCTAAAAATCAATTAATCAAATACTTAAATAAACTCAAATTCTAAATTCTAAATTGAAGGAATTACACAAGTTCAAATGGGCTAATCAAGATACATAAGGACCTTGGTTAGATTCCTTAGGAATTAGGATGTAGAATAGGGTGAGTCTGTCTACGATGGAATTCATCCTACCCTTCATTCTTGAGAACCTAAATATCATTTAAACCAAATAAAATTGAAATAAAAATGAAAAGCAAATCATTAAATCATTTAGATTGAAATCACCCAAAAGGTAAAATTTAAATTCAAACTTCAAATTGGAACTTAAGCTAAAGAAGCTAGTAAAGTCTTGCTACACAAGCCTTAAGCACACACATTAGAATACTAAGTCACTACTTAGTGCTAAGTTAGAGCGTTGTATGTATGATGTTGTGTTTGTTTTGATGTAATGTTTTAGGCGGATGTTAGGGTGTATGTTTAGTAGGCGGATGTTAGGCGTTATTAGCCTAATCATATTTTACTGCGGGGTTATACTTAAAAGGGCATTTATAATAAAAAATATACATGCTTTTGCTATCTGGTTGCTTAGCCCTAAGTGTAACCCATGTTAGGACAGTGGACTTGGTTACCCATGTGTGGGTCTAAGTCCAAATTATTCATATATTTCTTGGATTGTATGGTATGTTTAGCTAACATTTGTTTTGCAGTGTAGTAGATTTACTTTTCCTATTTTTGATGTAATTTTGCATTAGAAATTAGGGTTAGTGCTATGGGGATTAGGATGGCGGTGGCGAAGGCTTAGTCCACAGGGTGCCTGTGATGCCTTTGGAGCAAATCAAATCAAAAGAAAGAAATGAAGAAATGAAGAAATGAAGAAAAGAAGACCCCATAGCATATATATTATTTTTGTAATCCGGGTTGTATAAGGGTAGAGCTCCCATCTTTTCTTTTCTCTTTTTTGAGGTGTCTGCAGTGGAACCCACCGGATATTTTTTCTTTAGTCTATAAAATTGTTTGATGTTGTGTTTAGATTGCATTAGAACATGCTTTTCATAGTTTCTTTATGATTGATGCTTGAATGTGGCTGGATGCGGTGCTCTTAGGATAAAATTAATTTTTCTACCCCAATTAACAACTCATAACTAAAATTTTAAAACAACTCATAACCTCACATAAAAGCCTAGGGATTAAATCAAGATAATAAAATTTTTAGTAACCCCTTAGGATGGATGAATGTATAATATCATGCATGTATTCTTTCACTCTTGTTAAGAGGGAGCTTCCATCTTTGCCGGAGAATCAAGGCTTAACCTATGAGAGCCTTTGGTGGAAGAACGCTCCTTTCTCTCTTGATTTGGCCCATAATCAAATTTCATGCATTTAGGCATACAAAATCACATAGCCTGTGTCAAAACAAGAATTAAATAAATTTGATAAAATTTGCATTAGATTAAGTCATGAATTCATACCACTCATGCTCTAGTCTCTTAAGGAGTAAGTTTAAGGACTTAATTTCCTTTCTAAATGAACAACACTCATCTTGCAAAACATAAGACTTGCCTACATGGATTTAAAGCGTGGAGGAGTTTAGGCGCCACTCAGGGTAATAAGTCCAATGGGTGGTTTATTCTCTCTTGTGGATAAACCATATACCCTTTTTTTTTTAGGTTTATGCCTTTGTTGTTTTGTACCAAGGCTCCTTAGTTTAGGAATCAGGGTGTTTCCTTTGGGCTACAAGCATAAATCCTCACCTCTTAGGCATTTCCACAATCTTATGTTTGTGGAATTATAAGCTATCTAATAAAATGTCAACTCAAATAATTAACTCTCTTCAATTTCAAAAATATAAAGCCCAACTATAGATTGGGTGCTCACTGCTTCCTAGTATCATAGGCATTTCCTTACTTTCTCCCACTTTGGATTCCAAATAAGTCTTCTCCTTGATCCCATTTGATTTTCTAAAATAGCCAATCCTTTGATAGTCTTAACCTTGAAATCTTTGGAGACTCTAATTATCTACTTTAATCGAGAGATTCTTAAGAAATTCTCATTTCTTAGGATGTAATTAACTATGGGGCTTGCCTCCATAGAACTTAAAGACTTAAAATAAACCCTACTTTGCTTTTCCATGTAAAGTGGGGAAAGATCTCGGTATATTGAAGACATGCCTGCTTGAGTCCTTATTAGGTGATTAGGTCCATTATAGGGTGGTGATTTCTATCTTTTGAGATAGTACATCATTCCTTAATATGTGCACCGATCATTTTAATAAGTACCCCTAAGATCTCGTGGTGTCCACCCCAAAAATAAACACAATGACCTCCACCGTGGAAAGAGTTCAAAGGCAGGGTGCACAACCTCTTTATTGGCCACCCAATAGAAGATATGTCCCAATAATAAAGGAGTACACTTGTTATCCATATAGACTTAAAATTTAGTTTGTTGGATGAGTCTTATATGGTTAGCACACCAACCACCTCTTTTCAATAGTAGATTCCATTAGAGATGACACTTGAGCCAAATAGTGTTGAAGACTAAGCTCCAATGCAAAGCATAAGTGTATCCAAGTCTATATGTAAAATAGTTAGGCATCCGTTGGGAACCTTAGCTCTATCCCCACTTTCCTCTCAAAAAACTGAGGGTTTGGTAGTTAAGAAAGCCCCTAAGTTATCCACAGGTGTGAAGACTAAGAGGTTCTTTCTGGGAGCATCATCTTCAAGTCAAGAAGTTGACGTAGAGCTTGAGGATGATTCATATAAAGATTTTATAGAATTACCTTTTGATTGGTACTTGCCTTGTGTTCATAATTTGCAAAGAATGGGTTTATCCCACATACTTGGTCAAAGCACAATGCTGACTACTTCGAAATAAAATGGAAGAACAAATGCAAAAGCTCTCAATCAAGACTGGGACTAAGTTTCAGTACTGTGGATCTAATCAATGATGATGATCACTACTTAGTCATCACCAATCATTTGGAATTTGATAGGTTCTTTTCAAATCACATTAACTCATGAGTTGCTTAAAAACTTGATATGATGATTTTGAAGTCAAAGATACACCACCAAAATTTGAAGAAGTTATCAAGTTAACCATCAATGAGCTCAAGGGAATCATCTTAGGAACTGAAGAAGATCCACGATCGATATACATCAGTTCTTTGTTGAATGAAATTGAAACCAATGACTTAGTTAAGCTATTGACTGAGTTTAAGGGCTGCTTTGCATAGAGTTATGAAGAAATTCCAGCATTGGCACCTGATGTAGCGGTCCATAAACTAGCAATAGACCTTACTGCTAATCCTATCAAGCAAGCTCCTAAACACATGAGATTAGACATAAAATAATAGTTCATTTCTAAAGTAAAGAAACTAATCTATGTTGGCTTCATTTGGGAAGAAAAATACTTTACCTGGTTTGCCAACGTTATCCCAGTTAAGAAAAAGAATGGTCAAATTCACATATGTATTGATTTTAGGAATTTAAATAAGGCATGTCCAAAAGAGGAAATTCCACTACCAATCCCGGAGCTGATGGTGGACTTTGTCTCATCTCATGCAGTCTTCTCTTTCATGGATGGCTCATCTAGATATAACTAAATAAAGATGGCCCTTGAAGATGAAAGAAACACTACTTTTAGAACCCCAATCAGAAACTTTTGCTATAAGGTCATGCCTTTTAGCCTTAATAGTGTCAGTGCTACATACCAATGGGCTATGACACGAATCTTTGATGAACTCATTCATCAACAAGTCAAGTGCAATGTCGATGATCTCGTGGTCAAAAGTAGAGAAAAGGAAGACCATCTTTTTGACTTGAGAGTAGTTTTTGAATAGTTAAGATATTATAACCTCAAAATGAACCTCCAGAAGTATGCATTCAGAGTGGCTTCGGAAAATTCCTTGGGTTTGTTATCTGACATTAGGGAATTGAAATTGTTTGGAGAAGATCCAAGCAATATTAGAAATGCCACCCCATAAAAGATTAACTCAACTCAAATCATTCTAAGGATGGTTGGCATATCTAAGATGCTTTATATCATACATATCGGGAAGATGTCAGCCATTCTCAGCACTTATAAAAAAGGATGCCAAGTTCAACTGAAATGATAAGTGTGAGCATGTCTTTGAAGAATTCAAGCATTACTTGATGAAGCCACCAGCTCTAGCAGCCTCTATCCGAGGCAAGCATCTCATACTTTACACTGATGTGTTAGATGACACTCTTGGTGCTTTGTTGGCCCAAGTTTATGATGAAGGAAAGGAAAATACACTCTATTACCTCAGCCATCATCAAATATCTACAGAAGCTAATTATCCACTCATTAAGAAGTATTGGCTAACTTTAATCTTTGCATCCCAAAAGCTACAACACTTTCTCATAAAGTGAACTTAATCTCTAGGATCAATCCATTTTAGTATCTCATGACATGGTCGATGCTATTGGATGATTGGCATGATGGTCCATTATCCTCTCACTGTTGACATTACCTTTGTACCCCTTTGTGCTGTGAAAGGACAAGTGTTAGTGGATTTCATCAGAACACACCCACTTCCTGCTGACTTTCCACTTAGTGATGATCTCCCCGATGAACAAATCATGAACTTAGGGGATACTAGCATTCACCACTGGGAGATTTACTTTGATGGTGTAGCTTCCTCTCAAAGAGGAGAAGAACCATAGTATACTATTACAAGAATGGCAGGGGTAGGAACAATTTTCTTAACTCCATACCGATGTGATGACATTCTTAAATTATCTGTCCAATCCTTGTGCCAACAACAAAGCCAAATATGGGGCTCTAATTGTCAGTCTGGAGTGAGTCGTTACGCTAAGAAACCAGAACTTCAACATCTTCGGGGATTCTTAGCCAGTTATCAACCAAATCATTGGGTCCTTTAAGGTTATAAAGCTGAAGCTCCATCACTACCATAAGTACGCCATGGAGTTATTATTCCAAATCCCAGAGGCTACCATTCATAGGATTCCTCGAGGAGAAAACATTGTAGCATATGCTTTACCCAAACTCTGAGTATGAGTCCATATCAATAAAGGTCCAAAATATACATGTCTTATCTTTTATTAATATTGAACTCATCAAAATGTACTTGAGGTTGCCATTGCCAAGAAAGACAAAGAGTTAGATTGGAGGAAACCATTCATGGATTACATAAATAAAGGCAAACTACCTCAAGAGAAGTCTCAAGCCCATCAGATGAAGCAGAGAGTACTTTCATACACTCTTGTAAATGGTGTCTTCTACCCGAGGTCTTTCGATCATATGTGATTATGTTGTTTAGAAAAACACAAAGCCCATAAGATCATGACCAAGGTACACTCTGGATTATGTGGAGCCAACCAATCCGATCTGAAGATGAAAGCCAAGATCAAGAGATTAAGATACTACTAGCCATCGATGATCAAAGATTACAAGGATACGACTAGGTAATGCCACCAATGTCAAATACACAGTGTAGTCCTACACCAACCACCCAATATTCTACATCTTATATTAGCCTCATTGACATTCAAGTGTTGGGGTATACATCATAGTGATTGATCCTCCTTCTTCCAAGGGTCGGTTCATCTTAGACTCTTGACTACTTTTCCAAATGGGTGAAGGTGATTTCACTTAAAAGTCATAGGCATGTAGTTTTTAGGAACCATATTGTATATATGTTGAGTGCCATAATGAATTATATAATAATGGTACGCATCCAAGAACAGATCAACAACTTGCCCGAAGACACACCATAGATTGGAGATATTCTACCATCAACTACCCAATGGAAAATAGCTTAGTAGAAGCCATCAACAAAACTCTCATCTAAATACTAAAGAAGACACTCGATAACAATAAGAGATAATGGCATGAGCAGTTAGTTGAAGTCTTGTTGGCCTACCGCACCACATATAGAACTCAAACTCAGTATACTCCTTTCTCCTTAGTATATGGGTCCAAAGCTGTTCTACCATTATAAGTCCAACTCCTATCACTAAGGATAGTTATGTGTAACAAGATCACAACAGAGCAGAATGCCAAGTTACGGTTTGAAGAGCTTAAAAGTTTGGAGGAGAGATGCCTACGGGCATGCCAAAACTTTGAGTTACGTCAAGCTAAAATGATTCAAACTCACAACAAGTTGGTACATCCTAGGGATTTTTAAGTAGAGCTTATATTACTTCTAAGGAGATCGATTATTTCCCATCATAAGATGGGAGGCATGTTTGAACCCACTTGGGAAGGCCTTTTTGCCATAGAGAAGGCCTACCAAAGGGGATCTTATCCGCTTATTAATCATAAGGGAGAGTGCCCAATTCTTCTAATCAATGGGCCCTACTTAAAGCGATATTATAAATCATGTTTCAAAATAATTATCAATAATAAAAATTCCATTTCAAATTTGATCACTTCCATGTTGAAAGTATTCTTATTTGCGAATCCACCATGATGTTTTAAGGTAGGTGTAACGAACCCGTGCAGCATCATATCCTTCATCGACACAATAAAAACAAAAACTACATATAAACACATAAAATAAACACATATTTTTTCTCGAGCTACTCTAAGTTGAGATAACGTCCCCAGTGGCACTCACTTAGTAGCTGCTCTAGGTCAGGCTAAGATGCTACCCTACTAGTGCGTCACCCTAGTGGTCTTCTTGCTACGGAGGATGTAAATCTGCTTCCTTCCTTCCACGCACACCAGAGCACCTTGTTAGTTTGGTAGGCCTTACTGTGTGGCTAGTAAGCTACCTCATGTTGGCTTCATTTAAAAGGATGTGAGTCTGCTACACTTTCTTCTTGGATTAACCTTCATGTACTGACTGGGTTGAGTATATTTATGGTTTAGGTTTAGGATAAGTACCCTAGCGGCTCCTTCCCTCCTGATTGCTTCATGTCTGGGTCAAGTCCTTCCTCGGGGCTACCACCTTAATAGCTCTAGGTCGATCTTTCCCTCCACGATCTATCGATGATCAGTTCATCTTGGAAAGTTGTAAGCCTACATGCTTTGTTTCCAAATTGATTGTTGCACACCGACAGGCACCTTAGGTTGGTTGGTTTTCACTATGTTGATGGATACACCTTAGGTTGATTGGTTCTCACACCTTAGGATACACCACTCATGGAAGATGTAAGTTTTCTATGGTTTCACTTTGAGTTGGCCACCGTACACCTATAGGCTTTCTTTTCTAGGGCTCAGGATAAAGCCCCTAGCAGTACCTCCCCTGTGGGCACTATATTTGGATCATGTCCTTTGTGACCCCATTTAGACACTATCTGGGTTACTATCGGATTAAGCAGTTCCCCTTTAGTACTATGGTTGGAGAATCTATCTTGTGGATGTGTAGATTCTCCCTTGGTCTAGTAAATCTAAGACAAGTCAAGGCCGACATAGCCCCTTCTAAGTATGGTCCCTTGCACACCAACAGAGTCCAAAAAAATATATAAATAAAATATACATTCAATTGTGGATTAGGAAGACAGCCATAACAATACCTTTTCCTAGGCAGGTATCCTATCTTTAGTGTAGTGTCAGCAAAACTCCCTATAGGAATCGTCTAACTACTCTTGAGTTGATATAATTCCCCAATGGCTTCCACTCAATAGTCGCCCCTAAGTTAGGTTCGATTTATTATGCTACCAATAGGTCACCCCGGTTGTTCCCTACTTTAGAAAATGTAAGTCTGCTACGCTTTTTTCTTTGCATATTGTTGCACAATGAAAGGCAACCCTTATGTTGGCTAGCTCTGCCCCAAGGCCAATAGACTATCCCTTTGGATTTGTAAAGCTAAGATAGTATAAGTTTGATATAGCCCCTTCTCAATGGGTCCATCGCACATCAACATGGCCAGAAAATTAAATCTATCAAATTTGATTATCTTCACATCTTAACAAATCGCCTTAATTTGAAATTAAACTAAACCAAATAAACCATATCAAATAAAATAAAATTAAGATAAAATTAATCCTGACTACTTTTGAGTTAACATAAGTTTCCAACGGCATTCACTCTATAGTCGCCCTAAGTCAGGTTCGATTTGTTGTGCATCCACTAGGTCACCCCAACAGTTGTTCGTCACTTTAGAAGATGTAAGCCTACTATGCCTTCTTCCTAGCATTGCTATTGCACATTGAAAGGCAACCTTTTAGGTTGGCTAGCTTTACCCTACAACTAATAGACTATCCCTTTGGATTTCTAAACCTATGGTAGGTCAAGGCTGATATAGCTCCTTCTCAATGGGTCCATCATATATTGACTAGGTCTATACATAAACTCAGATGAAATTAAACCCAATCTAGTTTTCCCCAATGGAGTTAAATCATTTAATTTTTCCTAATGGAGCCCCCAAATCATATATAAATAAGTCAAGCAAATAAATCAAATTCAAAACCAACCTCCCTAGTGGAGCCAAATTAAACTAACTCCCCTATTAGAGTCTAAATCAAATAAATCCAACCAAACTCTTATCCCCAGTGGATACATCCCCAAACAAATCTATGAAATCAAACTCAAATCCTAATCCCCAATGGATAGCCTAGACTTGCTTCCCTAGTGGATGGTTCATATACTCGATCCCCAGGAGACTCAAGCCCATATCTCTAGTAGATATTCCTCCACTTCAATTAAAATAAAAAAATTAAAGTCAATTTGATCTTAATCCTTGGAGGATTATAGATTCTTATCCCCAGCAGGTCTTCTTTCCGCAAATGTTATAACAAATCAAATTCAAACCTTATCCCTAACAGATTTTCTTCTTCTATTCCCTTAGTATAGACCCCTCACATGTCATGTCTAATGCATGTGTGATCCCCTACCAGATCTCCCTCCATGTCCTTGACATGTAATTCTTAGCAAATCTTATTTCTTCTCTTATGCACACCTTTAATACTTCAACCAAAAGACTAACAATGTATTCTTTCCAATTACATAATCTTAACATTGTAATCAACATTTTATGATTTGTGATGGTTCATGCTCAAACTAACTATACAATATCATTTTAAACATATTATAATGTTAATTAACACACTATATTATATTATAATATATGATGTTATATTATAATTTGCTATAATATAATATAATGTCTAACATTACACCTCATTATAATCACTTAAAAGGAACAAATAATAAATTTTCTCAAAATATGAATAATATTCATTTTGGATGTAAAATTGTTATTTTTTCTGTTAGAAATGGTGCAAAATAGCATAATCTTGGTGTTGCTTCTTGGTGCCATGTATTTATTTGGCCAAATTCTTCCATCTTAACATTCAAATTAACATTTTTGTTAGTTTTGACCCAATATATTATGAAAATGTAAAACATACTAAAATATCCAATAACATTTAGTAACTCGCCACCACATTCATATATATGTGAAGTTATATTGTTATGTACATTATAATTTAATATGCTTTCATATAATATATTATCTTACATTACACCTTAAAATGAATCACTTTAAGCAAAAAGTTTATTAAATTTGGCTGAAAAATGAACATTTATTTTGGATGCAAAATTCCATTCTTTTGATTAAATGACTCACCATAGCACATCCTAATGATGTTCCCTAAAGCTTACCTTTAAGTTTGGCCAAATCCCATCATCTCAATGTATAAATCAGTATTTTTTTGAATTATACCTGTACAAACTCTACTACATCATACTATAATAAACTAAAATATACTAAACAATAAGTAGTAATACACAGTAGTATGTTATACTGGATGATGCTACACTATGTCAGCCTAATGATGTTTCTTGAAGCTTACCTTATGTTTGGCCAAATCCTATCATCTCAATGTATAAATCAATATTTTTATGAATTATACATGTACAAACTCTACAACATCATACTATAATAAACTAAAATATGCTAAACAATAAGTAGTAATACACAATAGTATGTTATAATGCATGATGCTACACTATGTTATATATTATAATACAATATAACATATTTTATTATATTATATTGCATATCACATCACAAGGGATTGTTTAAGATAAAAAATCATAAAATTAGTCTAAATAATATAAAATTATATATTTGAGTCATATCACTTACATATTTTAAATTGAAATAATTTATTATGATGCCATGCTCTAGCTATTATGAATTTTAAATCAACATTTTTATAAATAATGCTAGTGTAGGCTCGATTACATGATTATAAAAAACTAAAAGAATTTAAAATGTGCGGAACAATATATTATGATATATGATTCTATACTATGCTACAATAAATAATATTTATTTTGAAGATAAAATCTTACTTTTTAGACTACAAGTGGTGTAGTACACCTTTGGTTCTACAACTGAATTCCCAGTTCAAATTTAATAAATTTCATCATCTGATTTATTATATCTATATTTTTATGATTTATATTAATATAGACTATAAGGCATAATACCATAATATATTAAAACATTTTACAACATCTTATAAGGTACTATAACCTAGCTAACGGTGCTGCTCCTACTATCAAAGTTCTGTCCATTCTTATGGTTTAGGGTTAGTTTACGATTTAGGGTTTAGCATTAGTTTAGGGTTTAGGGTTACATTAGTGTTTAGGTTTTAGGGTATATTATTTGGGGTTTAAATTTTAGGGTTGTAGGTTTTAGGGTTTAGGGTTTAGGGTTTAGAGTTTAGAGTTTAGGGTTTTAGAGTTTAGGGTTTCAAGTTTAGTGTTCATGGTTTTAGGGTTTAGGATTTAGGGTTTAGGGTTTAGGGTTTAGGGTTTAAGGTTTAGAGTTTTATGGTTTAGGGTTTAGGGTGTAGGATTGTAAGTTTAGTGTTTAGGGTTTGGGATTAGTTTTAGGGTTTAGGGTTTAGGGTTTAGGATTTAAGGATTAGGTTTTTTTTAATTAAGTAAACCGGTAGGTTTAGGTTTACAAAGTTTATTTTTTATTTGAGTTTATTTTATTATATGTTTTTATTTAGGTTTATGTTTTATTTTTATTTAGTTTAGTTTATTTATTTTAGGTTTATTTATTTTAGTATAATTTTTTTTATTTTAGTTTATTTTTTAGGTTTAGGTTCATTTTTTAGTTGAGTTTTTTTTTCATTTTTTAGGATTAGTTTTAATTTTTATTTTTAGGTTTAGGTTTAGCTTTAGGTTTTATTTTATTAATTTAGGTTTAGGTTTTTCATTTTTATTTTAGGTTTACGTTTAGGTTTTATTTTTTAGTTTAGGTTTAGGTTTAGGTTTAGGTTTAGTTTATTTTAGGTTTAGGTTTTGGTTTTATTTATTTTAGTTTTGTTTATTTTAGTTTAGGTTTTGGCTTAATTTATTTTGTTTGTTTTATTTTTATTTTAGGTTTAGTTTTTTTAGTTTAGGGTTTAGTTTAATTTTTTATTTATTTTAGGTTTTATTTTTTAGGTTTAGGATTTTATTTAGTTTTTATTTTATTTTAATTTTTTTTAGGTTTAGTTTTTATTTTATTTAATTTTTTTATTCTATAGTTTAGTTTAGGTTTTTATTTATTTTATTTCAGCTTAGTATTTATTTATTTTTATTTTCTTGTTTGGTTTAGGTTTAGGTTTAGGTTTTAGTTTATGTTTTTATTTTATTATTATTTTTATTTTATTTTGGTGTAGATATTTTTATTTATTATATTTTTAGGTTTTATTTAGTTAGGTTATAGCTTTTTATTTTTTTAGGTTTAGGGTTTATGGTAGCATTTGGGGTTTAGGTTTAGTTTATTAGTGTAGGTTTAGGTTTAGGTTTAAGTTTTAGTGGTTTTTTTTAATTAGGAATAAATTCATATTCAACATTTATTGTTTCATCAACCAAGTAGCACCCCAAGTTTTCTAAGACATGTGACATATAAAAAATAAACCATAAAGCAAATCAAAATCCTAGATAAGTAGAACTGCCTCTTCAGAAAAATGAGCGCCCATAAAGCAACAACATTCTTTGGGTTAGTTTTGGGTTTAGGATTTAAAATTTAGGGTTTAGGGTTTAGTGGGTTTTAGGTTTAAGGTTTATTTTAGATTTAGTTTCTGATTTTAGGTTTAGGTTTAGGTTTAGGGTTTTTAGGTTCAGATTTAGGGTTTTAGGGTTTTTTTGGGGTTTTTTTTTCCAGTTTTAGCTTTTTTGTGGGATTTTAAGGTCAGGTTTGTTTTTAATTCTGTTTAGGGTTTAGGTTTATTTTAGTTTTAGGGTTTTTTAAAATTAAGTAAACCAAGAGTTTAGGTTTATTTAGTTTATTATTTAATTTATATTTATTTGAGTTTATTTTATTTTATTTTATTTAGGTTTTTTTTATTTATTTATTTTATTTATTTTAGTTTTTATTTTAGTTTATTTTTTATGTTTAGGTTTATTTTTAGATGAGTTTTATTTTTATTATTTTTTGTTTGATTTTATTTTTTTATTTTAATATTTAGGTTTTATTTTATTTATTTAGGTTTAGGTTTATTTGTAGGTTTATTTTTAGTTTTGGTTTAGGTTTATTTATTTATTTTATTTTATTTAGTTTAGGTTTGGGTTTATTTATTATAATTTAGGTTCAATTTTTTTATATATTTTTTAGGTTTAGCTTTTCTTTTAGGTTTTAATTATTTTCTTTTATTTTGATTAATTTTATTTTATTTAGATTTTAATTTTATGTTAACTTTTTTTTAGTTTAACTTTTCATTTATTATTTTTTTATTTTTTTATTTGTTTTTAGGTTTTATTTTATTTTATTTTTTTATTATATTAGGTTTCATTTTTTATTTATCTTATTATTAGGTTTTATTTAGGTTAGGATTAGGTTTTAGGTTTTTTAGTTTTAGGTTTTGGGATTTGGTTTAGGTTTAGCATTTTTAGGTTTGGGTTTAGGGTTTTAGGGGTTTAGTTGTTTTAGGTTTTTTTAGGGTTTTGGTTTGGGTTTAGTTTTATTTGTTGGGTTTTTTTTAAATTAAGTAACCCAGATTATGTTTATTTAGTTTATTTTATTTATTTTCATTTATTTAGTTTATTTTAGTTTATTTTATTTTTTTTATTTATTTAAGTTTATTTTATTTTATTTAGTCTATTTTATTTATGCTAGATTTATTTATTTTACTTATTTTATTTTAGTTGAGTTTTATTTTTTTTTTTAGGTTAAGGTTTTATTTATTTTGGGTTTAGGTTTAGTTTAGGTTTATTTAAGGTTTTTTTTTAGGTTTATTTTTTTTAGTTTATTTTAGGTTTTTTTATGTTTTATTTTAGTTTAGTTTTTTTTAGGTTTTATTTTTAAGTTCATGTTTGGTTTATTTTAATTTATTTTATTTTATTTAATTTGGTTTATGATTATGTTTAGTTTACTTAGGTTTTTTTATTTTTTAGTTTAGCTTTAATTTATTTTATTTATTTTATTTTAGTTTTATTTTTTAAGTATTATTTTAAGTTTATTTTAGGTTTTATTTTATTTTATTTTATTTTATTTAATTTTCTTTTATTTTGGTTTAGTTTTATTTTAGTTTAGGTTTTTATTTTTTTAATTTAGTTTAAGTTTTTATTTATTTTATTTTATTTTACCTTTTATTTCATTTTGGATTAGTTTAGGTTTTGGTTTTAGTTTAAGCTTTATTTTATTTTATTTTATTTTATTTCAGTTTAGGTTTATTTATTTATTGATTTTATTATTAGGTTTTATTTAGTTTAGGTTTAGGTTTTATTTTTTTAGGGTTTAGTGATTAGTTTAGGGTTTAGTTTGTTTAGGTTTATATTTTGGTTTTATTTATTGTAGTTTAATTTATTTTAGTTTAGGTTTAGTTTATTTTATTTTGTTTTATTTTATTTTTATTTTTGGTTTAAGTTTTTTTATTTATTTTAGTTTAGTTTATTTAAGTTTAGGTCAATTTTTTTATTTTGTTTATTTTTTTATTTTAGGTTTAGGGTTTTTTAGTTTAGGGTTTATGTTTTAAAATTTATATTTATTTATTTTTTATTTTATTTAGGTTTTATTTTATTTTATTTTTTATTTTATTTTATTTATTTTATTTTATTTTTTTATTGTTAATTTTACTTTATTTTAATTTATAGGTTTTATTTATTTATTTTTAGTTTATTTTATTTTTTTAGTTTTATTTTATTTTTTTTTTATTATATTTAGGTTTATTATTTCATTTATCTTATTCTAGGTTAAATTTAGTTTAGGTTTAGGATTTAAGATTTTAGGATTTGTATTTAGGTTAGGTTTTAAAGTTTAGGTTTTAGTTTAGTTTAGGATTATGGTTTTAGGGTTTTTTAGGTTTGGGATAGTTTGAGGGTTTAAGATTTAGGGTTTGGGGTTCAGTGTTTTTTTTTAAATTAAGTAACCGATAGGTTTAGATTTATTTAGTTTATTTAGTTAATTTTTTTATTTATTTTAGTTTTATTTTTAATTTTATTTAGGTTTATTTTTTGTTTTATTTAGTTTGTTTATTTATTTTAGTTTTTATTTTAATTATTTATTTATTGAGTTTTATTTTATTTTATTTTATTTTATGTTTTATGTTTTATTTTTTTTTTTGGTTTAGGTTTTATTTTAATTTTATAAGTTTAGTTTTAAGCTCCATTTTATGTTTATGTTTATTTTTTATGTTTTATTTTTTTTTAGTTTAGGTTATTTTTAGTTTATTTTATTTTATTTTTTTTTTAGGTTTAGTTTTAGTTTATTTTATTTTTTTTTTAATTTAGGTTTAGCTTTAATTTATTTTGTTTATTTCATATTTATTTTGATTTAGTTTTTTTGAGAGTTTAGTTTTTATTTTTTATTTTATATTTAGGTTTTTTTAGGTTTATTTTTAGGTTTAGGGTTTTATTTAGTTTTATTTTATTTTATGTTTAATTTTATTTTAGGTTTTTTATTTTTTAGTTTAGTTTAGATATTTATTTTATTTTAGTTTAGTTTTATTTTTTTTATTTTTATTTTGGTTTAGGTTTAGATTTTGGTTTATGTTTGTATTTATTTTATTTTTTATTTTATTTTATTTTAGGTTTTTATTTAATTTATTTTACTTTTTATTTAGTTTAGGTTTAGTTTTTAGCATTTAGGTGTTTAGGATTTAGTGTTTAGAGTTTAGGTTTTGTGGTTTAGGGTTTAGGATTTATGGTTTAGGTTTGGGGTTTTAGATTTTAGTTTTAGTTTAGGTTTAAGGTTTTTTTTGAATAGAAACAAATTCATATTCAATACTTCTTTTGATTTAATCAACCATGTAGCAAAGTTTTTTTTAGACTGATAAAGATATAGAATGAGCATAGCAAATCAAAAGCCCTTGATAAGTATAACCATCTCTACCATAGAGACAACTCCATAAGTAGATGATGCTCTCGCTTTCCCATAAACCACACCGCATTAGCTGGATCCACCATCATATCCCGATCTCTCCCTCCCAACTATAACCTTTCAGCCTCCACCGCTTCCTTAGCCACCAGACCACCACCTCCATATCCACCAAGACCTCTGATCCCCCACCACCACCCAGATAACCACCGCCATCGCTTCGCCTCCACCTGATCTAGCCTGCGTTGATGCCCCATCAAGTTATGCCATCGGGTTTAGGTTTTGAGATTTTATGTTTATAATTTATTTATTTGGATTAAGTTTGGGGTTTATGGTTGGGGTTTAGGTTTAAGGTTGATTTGGTTTTATGCTTTGTGGGTTTAGGTTTGGGGTTTAGGTTTTATTTTAGGTCAGGTCAAGGTTTTGGGGGTTTAGAGGTTTGGTTTAGTGTTTTAAGGTTTGGGGTTTAGTGTTTTGTGGTTTAGGGTTGGTTTAGGGTTTGTGGTAGTGTAACATTTAAGATTTATGGTTTATGGTTTAGGTTTGGGGTCAGTTTGTTGGTCAGTAGGGGTTAGGATTAGTTTTATTTAGGTTTATGGTTTGTTTGGATTTAGGGTTTAGTGGTTTTTTTTAAATTAAACCCAGGTTTATGTTTATGTTATTTTATTTATTTGAGTTTATTTCATTTTTTATTTCATTAGTTATTTTTATTTTATTTAGTTTAGTTCATTTATTATTTATTTATTTATTTTAATTAGGTTTTGATTTTAGTTTATTTCTTAAGTTTTATATATTTTTAGTTGAGTTTATTTTTTTATTTTTTTTTAGCTAGTTTTATTTTTTCTTTTAGGTTTAGGTTTACATTTTATTTTAATTTTTAGGTTTAGGTTTTAGGTCATTATTTTAGGTTTATTTTAAGTTTTATATTTTAGTTTAGGTTTAGGTTTATTTTAGTTTATTTTATTTTATTTAGTTTATGGTTTAGTTCTTTTAGGTTTAGGTTTTATTTATTTTAGTTTAGTTCATTTTAGTTTAGTTTTAGGTTTATTTTATTTTTTTTATTTTTTATTTTATTTTAGGTTTAAGGTTTGTTTTAGTTTAGGCTTTAAGTTTAATTTTTTATATATTTTTAGGTTTTATTTTTAAGTTTATTTTTAAGGTTTAGGATTTTATTTAGTTTTTATTTTATTTTATTTTTGATTTATTTTATTTTATTTTTTATTTAGGTTTTTTTTATTATTAGGTTTACTTTTTCTTTAGTTTAGTTTAGGGTTTATTTATTTTATTTTATTTTATTTTAATTATGTTTAAGTTTAGGTATTTTATTTATCTAATTATTAAGTTTTATTTTATTAGTGTTTAGGTTTTCGTTTTAGGTTTAGGTTTTAGGGTTTAAGGCTTTAGTATTTAGGATTTAAGGGTTTAGGGTTTAGGGTTTGGTTTAGTGTTTAGGCTTTAAGGTTTAGAGTTTTTAGATTGGGCTTAGAGGGCCTGTTTGTTTTGGGTTTAGGTTTTTTTTAAAAAAAATTAAGTAAACCACCAGGTTTAGTTTTTATTTCTTATTTATTTTAATTTATTTTATTTTTATTTTATTTAGATTTTATTTTTATTTTTTTATTTCTTTAGTTTATTTATTTTAGTTTATTTTTATTTTAGTTTATTTTTAGGTTTAGGTTTAGAGTTTTATGTTTTTTTTAGTTTAGTTTTATTTTTATTTTTTTTTTAGGTTTTTATTTTTTATTTTTGGTTTAAGTTTGTTTTATTTTATTTTTTTTAGGTTTAGGTTTTAAGTTTTATTTTAGCTTTTTAGTTTAAGTTTAGGTTTTTTAGTTTATTTTATTTTATTTTGTTTAGGGTTTAGGTTTAGTTTATTTTTTATGTTTAGGATTTATTTATTTTAATTTAGTTTAATTTAGCTTAGGTTTAGGTTTATTTTATTTTTTATTTTAGGTTTAGGTTTATTTTATTTTTTATTTTAGGTTTAGGTTTTTTTTAATTCATTTTAAAATTAATTTTTTAAATTTATATTTTTATTTAGTTTTTATTTAATTTTATTTTTATTTTACGTTTAGTTTCTATCTTATTTAAGTTTTTATTTTTAGGTTTATTTTATTTTTAGTTTAGTTTACATTTTATTTATTTTATTTTACATTCATTATTATTTTTTATTCTATTTTATTTTACATTTAGATTTAGATTTAGTTTTGGTTTGTATTAGTTAAGTTTTGTTTTATTTTATTTTTTTATGATCTTAGGTTTTATTATTTTTAGGTTTAGGGTCTTGTTTTAGGGCTCTCTTCTGTACCATTTGTGGCAGTGAGACATAGTGGTTAGTTAGAGTCAGGTTTAGGGTAGGTATGTTCAGTTTTTTTTTACTTTTTATTTTTTTAAATCAAGAAACCAGTAGTTTAGCTCATTTAGTTTTATCCATTATTTTTTATTTATTTATTTTATTTTTTACCATTTAATCATTTAGTTTATTTAATAGTGGTCTTTTATTTTAGTTTATCTTTAGTCTAGCTAGTAGTTTATTTTTGTTTGGTTTTATTTTATTTTATTTTAGGTTTAGGTTTATTTTTCTTTTGTAGCTTCAGTTTAAGTTTATTTATTTAGGCCTTTTTTAGTTTTATCTTTAGGTATTTTAGGTTTTATTATTTAGTCTAAATCTTATCTTTAGTTTATTTTATCTTGTCTTTAGGTCTGCTCAGGCTCAGGGTATATTTTAGGTTCTTTCTTTAAAACCCATTTCATTTTATTTTGGGCCTACTTTATTTTAGCCTTTATTTATTTTTATCAGTAGCTTAGCTTTTATTTTATTTAGGTTTTATCTTTACCTTAGTTTAGCCTGAATTTATTTTATTTTAGTTCTTTTATTTTAGTTTCTTTAAGTTATGCCTATTATGTTTAGGTCAGTTTTAGTTTAGTTTTATTTTATTTTATTTTTTAATTTTATTTTGGTTTAGTCATTTATTTATTTTATTTGGTTTTATTTAGTTTAGTTTAGCTTTTAGCTTGGCCCAGAGTTTAGGAAACAATTGAGGGTTTGAAGTTTAATGCCTTTTGTGTGGATTTGTGGCTTTAAGTTTAGGTTTACTGTGATTTAGTAGGTTTAGGTTTAGTGGTTTAGGGTGTGGATTTAGATTTTAGGTTTTGTGGTTTGCTTTAGGGTGTGTGTTTAAGTCTAGGGTTCAAGTTTTAATTTAGGGTTTAGGGTTTTGGTTTTATTTTTAAACAGAGAACAAATTCATTCAACATCTTCTTTTCAATTTCATAAACCAAGCAACTCGCAATCCCTCTAAGACACATACATGATATAGATCAAAATGAGCACGATAGAGCAAATCAAAGACCCTAGATAACTAGAACTGCTGCTACTATAAAGACACGCTCCATAAGCAAAGCAGATCATATTGGTCGCTCTTCATTTTCTCCGCTCCCATCAAACCACCCCATCCTCTCAAGTGGATCCACCATCATATCTCTCTATCTCCTCTCACCACAGAATCTCCATCGCTTCTTACCACCTCCATAACCACCACTACTCGGAAGACCACCTCCATATCCACCTACTCTCCACCACTACTTAATAATTGCCTCCTCGCCCCATCTCAGCATCTGGGAATCAGCCAGCTTGATGATGATGTTCTCCCATGAAGGTTCTCGCCATTCTTAAGGTTTAGTTTTAGGTTTATTATTTTAATTTATTTATTTTAGGTTTAGGTTTAGTTTGGTCAGGGGGTTTGGGTTTATGGTTTAGAGTTTAATGTTTTGGGTGTAGGATTTATGATTTAGGGTTTAGCATTTTAAAGTTTATGCTTTTAGGGTTTAGGGTTTTAGATTTAGGGTTTAAGGTTTTTTAGGGATTAGGGTGGTTTAAGTTAGAGGTAGGGGGTGTTTAGGGTTTAGGGTTTAGCTTTAGGATGGTTTAAGGTTTTTTTAAAAAAAAATCAAGGTTTAGGTTTATTTAGTTTATTTTATTTTTATTTATGTTTACTTTTTATTTTTATTAAGATTAGTTTATTTTTTTTATTTAGTTTAGGCTTTTTATTTTAGTTTTTTTTTTATTTAGGTTTATTTTTTAGTTTAGTTTTATTCTTATTTTATTTTTTATTTTTAGGTTTAGGTTTACATTTTTATTTGAATTTTTTAGGTTTAGGTTCTAGGTTTTTATTTTAAGTTTATTTTTAAGTTTTATTTTTTAGCTTAGGTTTAGGTTTATTTTTAGTTTATTTTATTTTATTTAATTTAGGTTTAGGTTTAGTTTTAGTTTATTTTAAGTTTAGGTTTTATTTATTTTAGTTTAGTTTATTTTAGTTTACTTTTAGGTTTAGGTTTAATTTATTTTGTTTATTTTATTTTAATTTTAGGTTTAGTTTTTTTTTAGGGTTTAGGTTTTATTTTTATTTATTTTTTTAGGTTTTAATTTTAGATTTATTTTTTAGGTTTAGCTTTTTATTTAATTTCTATTTTATTTTAATTTAGGTTTCTTTTATTTTTATTTTACATTTATTTTCATTTTATTAAGGTTTTTTTCTTAGGTTTATTTCAATTTTTAGTTTAGTTTTTATTTTTGTTTATTTTATTTTAGTTATTTTTATTTTATATTTCATTTTATTTTTAGGTTTTGTTTTATGTTTTTATTTTATTTTATTTCTTTATTTAGGTTTAGGTTTTTTCATTTATTTTATTTTTCAATTTTATTTAGTTTAGGGTTAGATTTTTTGGTTTTTAGGGTTTAGGTTTTATGGTTTAGGGTTTAGGGTTATAGGCTTTAGAACTTAGGGTTTAGGGTTTAGGGTTTAGAGTTTAGGGTTTAGGGTTTCAAGATTTAGGATTTAGGGTTTTGGGTTTAGGGTTTAGGGTCATGCGAGCTTTAGGCTTTAGGAGGTCCAAGTTAATTTAGGGTCAGTTTTTAGGATTTAGGGTTGGGTTATATGTTTATTTTAGGCTCTTTTAGGGTTTAGGTTTTTTAACCAAGTAAACCAGTTTAGTTTATTTAGATTGTAGGTTTAGGATTTTGGGTCAGGGCTCAAAGGTTTAGGAGTTTAGGGAGGATTAGGTTTGGTCATTAGTTTACTTTGGTACATTTTGGTTTTAGCTTTAGGGTTTAGGGTTTTATGATTTATAGTTTAGGGTTTAGAGTTGGGCTAGTGGCCTAGGGTTTATGATTTAGGATAGGGTTTGGGTTTTGGTTTAGGGTTGGGATCATGGTTTAGTGTTAGGGTATAGGTTTTTTTTAAAAAAGAAAAATTAAACCATCAGGTTTAGGTTTACATCATTTATTTTTCTATTTTTTATAGTTTATTTTATTTTGAAATTCAATTTTGTTTACTTTATTTTTTTAGGTTAATTTACTTTAGGTTAGGTTTTTATTTTAGTTTAATTTTTAGGTTTAGGTTTAGGTTTATGATTATATTTATTTTTTTAGTTGAGTTTTTTTTATTTAATTTTATGTTTAGATTTTATTTTTTTATTTTTGGATTTATCTTTAGGTTTTTATTTAAATTTTTTTTAGGTTTAGGATTTAGGTTTATTTTTAGGTTATATTTTTTAGTTTAGATTGAGGTTTATTTTTAGTTCATTTTATTTATTTAGTCTAGGTTTAGGTATAGGTTTAGGTTTTATATATTTTAGTTTAGATTTAGGTTTATTTTATTTTTATTTTATAGGTTTAGGTTTAGTATTTTAGGTTTTACTTTTTATTTATTTTTAGGTTTATTTTTTAGGTTTATGTTTTTATTTAGTTTTCTTTTATTTTAATTTATGTTTAATATGTTTTTATTTTATATTTAGTTTTTATTTTATTAAGGTTTTTTATTGTTAGGTTTATTTTATTTTTTTAGTTTAGTTTAGGTTGTTCTTTATTTGATTTTTGTTTATTTTCATCTTTATTTTAGTATTTTTTGGCTTAGATTTATGTTTTAGTTTTAGGTTATTTATTTTATTTTATTTTAACTTTATTTAGTTTAGGTTTGTGGCCTGGTGGGTTGTGGTTAGGGTTTGGGGAGGTTTGTGGTTTTAGGGTTTAGGAGGTTTAGGTGGGTGAGTTTAGGGTTTAGATTTAGTGGCCTGGGCTTTGTATATGTTGGAGGGTCCCAGTTTGGGGTTTAGGGTTTAGGGTTTTAGGCTCATGATTTAGGGTTTATAACAGTAGGGGTTAGTGGTAGGGTTTTGCTTTTAGGCCTGGTGTCCAGGTTTAGGATTTAAACCAAGCAAACCAAGAGTTTAGTTTTATTTTATTTTAAGGAGTGATCAGCTTTAGGGTTTGGGCTCAGGATTTGGTGGTTTGGCTTTAGTTTGGCCTGGGTTAGGGTAGTTTAGGGCCTATGGTTCAGCCCAGGAGTTTAAGGTGGTTAGGCGCAGGTGTAACTGGAGGGTCAGGTAGTGGGTCCGTGGTAGTTTAGGTATCATGGTTAAACATTAGAGGGTAGGTGAGAGGCCTGGGAGTGAAGGCTTGGGGTTTATGGTCAGGGCATGATTTAAGGTTTAAGATTTTTTTAAATTAACTGAATTGGTAGATTTAGGTTTATTTAGTTTAATTTAGGATTTAAGGTTTATTTATTTATTTTATTTAGGTGTATTTTTTATTGTATTTAGTTTAGTTTATTTATTTTAGGTTTATTTATTTTAATTTATGTTTTATTTTAGGTTTATGTTTAGGTTATTTTTTTAGTTGAGTTTTATTTTATTTCATTTGTTTAGGTTGTATTATGGTAGGGGGGGTTTAGGAGTGTAGGGTTTAGGGTTAGGGTTTAAGGTTTAGGATTTAGGCTTTAGGATTAAGGGTTTTCAAGGTTTATGGTTTAGGGTTTGGGTTTTTATTTATTTATTTTTTAATTCTCTTTATTTTTAAAGTTTAGGGTTTAGGGTTTTGGTTTTTGGTTTACGGTTGATGCTTTAGTTTAGCTTTATTTTTAAATTAGGCAAACCGATCGGTTTAGATTATTTTTAGTTTATTTTTATGGTTTAGGGTTTGGGGTTTAGTGTTAGCTTAGAATTTAGGATTTTATTTTTTATTTTTTTAAAAATTAAGTAAGCCGCAGGTTTATGTTTATTTATTTTATTCAGTTTACTCTTCATTTATTTTAATTTATTTTATTTTTTATTTTTTATTTATGTTTATTTTTAATTTTGTTTTTAGTTTAGTTTATTTATTTTAGATTTATTTATTTTAGTTTAGGGTTTTTATTTTAGTTTATTCTTTAGGTTTATTTTTTATCTAAGTTTATTTTTATTTTATTTTTTGTTTAGGTTTTACTTTTTATTTTTAGGTTTAGTTTGGGTTTTGATATTATTTTCTTAGGTTTAGGTTTTAGGTTTTTATTTTAGGTTTAGGTTTTATTTATTTGGTTTAGTTTATTTTAGTTTTGGTTTAAGTTTTTTTTTAGTTTATGGTTTAAGATTTTTTTTAAGTTTTTTTTAAGTTTATTTTTTAGGTTTATGTTTTTATTTAGTTTTAATTTTATCTTATTTTAGGTTCATTTTAGGTTTATTTTCGTTTTATTTTACATTTAGTTTTTATTTTATTTTATTTTATTTTATTCTTAGGTTAATCTTATTTTTTTAGTTTAGTTTAGGCTATTATTTATGATATTTTAGTTTATTTTTATTAGTTTATTTTATTTTTAGGTTTTGGTTTAGGTTTTAGTTCAAGATTTTATTTTATTTTAGTTTTTTAATTTATTTATGTTTAGATTTTTTTATGTTTTTTATTTTAAGGTTTTATTTTAAGGTTTTTATTTTATTTATTTATTTATTTTTTTGTTTTAATTTTAGGTTTAATTTTTAGGTTTAGGTTTTTATTTAATTTTTATTTTATTTTATTTTAGGTTTCTTTTATTTTTATTTTATGTTTATCTTTATTTTATTAAGGTTTTTTTCTTAGGTTTATTTTATTTTTTAGTTTATTTTTTATTTTTGAATATTTTATTTTAGTTATTTTATTTTACATTTCATTTTATTTTTAAGTTTAGGTTTAGGTTTTTATTTTATTTTATTTCTTTAATTCATTTAGGTTTAGGTTTATTTATTTTATTTTTATTTTATTTAAGTTGGTTTGGTTAGTTTAGGGTTTAGGTTATGGCTCAGTTTGTGGGCAGCAGGTTGGACTTAGGCTATGGTTCGGCCTAGAGTCTGGGGTTTAGTTTGAAGGCCTAGGGCATAGGTTTAGTGTAGGCTCAGCCTTTAGGTTTATGCTGCTCAGTGGTCCAAGCCTTAATCAGGGTGAGGGTTTAGGTTTTGAGGATTTAGGGTAGGGTTGGTCCTGTGGTCTTTATTAGTTTCTTTAGGGTTTGTTTTTTTAATTCAAACCCATAGGTTTTAAGTCTTTAGCTAGATTTGTGGGGTTTAAGATTTAGGTTGGGGTTTAGGGCTCAGGGTCAGGTAGTTTTAGGGCTCAGTGGTTTGAGTTTAGTGGTTTGTTTAGTGTTTAGGCTCAGTCAGTGGCTCAGGGCTGGCCTAGCTGATTAGGGTTTGGGTTTGAGGTTAGGGTTTGGGTCAGGGTTAGGGTTTAGGGTCTTGGGGTCCGTGGTCATGGTTGTGGTTTAGTTTTTTAAAAAAAACAAAAAATTAAGCAAATTATGTTTAGGTTTATTTTAGTTTATTTTTTCATTTTTAGTTTATCTTTATTTTTTTTAATTCTATTATTTTATTTATTTTAAGTTAGGGTTTTTTATTTTAGTTTATTTTTTAGGTTTAGGTTTAGGTTTAGGTTTATGATTATGTTTATTTTTTTAGTTGAGTTTTATTTTTATTTTATTTTTTAAGTTTAGATGTTTTTTTTAGATTTATCTTTATGTTTAGTGTTTAGGTTTATTTTTAGGTTATATTTTTTAATTTAGATTTAGGTTTAATTTTTATTCATTTTATTATATTTATTTTAGGTTTAGGTTTAGCTTTTATTTATTTTATGTTTAGTTTTAGGTTTTATATACTTTAGTTTAGGTTTAGGTTTATTTAATTTTTTATTTTAAGTTTAGTTTTTTTTATAGTTTAGTGTTTAGGTTTTACTTTTTATTTATTTTTAGGTTTATTTTTTATGTTTATATTTTTATTTAGTTTTTATTTTATTTTAATTTAGGTTTAATTTATTTTTATTTTACATTTAGTTTTTATTTTATTAAGATTTTTATTGTTAGGTTTATTTTATTTTTGTTTATTTTCAATTTTTATTTTAGTAAATTTTTAAGCTTAGATTTAGGTTTTAGTTTAGGTTTTTATTTTATTTTATTTTATTTATTTTATTTAGGTTGCGGTTTATTTATTTATTTTATTCTTAGGTTTTATTTAGTTTAAGTTTCACGCTTAGGTTTTGTTTTTTAATTTGTATTTTAGGGTCAGGGTTTAGAGTAGGTTTTAGCTTTAGGTTTTATGTAGTCCGTGTTTTAATTTAGGTGAGGGTCAGTGGGTTTTTTTGGGATTAGGGTTTATGGTTTTAAGTTGTATGTTATTTAGGGTTTTAGGATCTTTTAATTAAGTAAACCAAGATGCCTCATTAGCCTGGGTAGGATTTGGATCAGTTGGTTAGGGTGTTCAGAGCTCTGGGTTTAAAGGTTTAGGGCCCAGGTCACTGTAGTTTACATTTGGGTAGCATTTAGGGCTCAGGGTTTATGATTAGGTGGTTTAGCCTGGGCCAGTTTAGGGTATGGTGGGAGGGCCTAGGGTCAAGGTTAGGGTAGTTAGGGTTTTTATGTTTAGTCAGGGTCCGGGATCATGGTAGGGTTTTAGTTTTGTTTTTTTTTAAAAGATAAAGAAACAGTTAGTTTAGGTTTCTTAGTATTTTATTTTTTATAGTTTATTTTATTTTTAAATTCTATTTTATTTAGTTTATTTTTTTTAGGTTTATTTACTTTATGTTAGGGTTTTTAGTTTAGTTTAATTTTTAGGTTTAGGTTTAGGTTTATGATTATGTTTATTTTTTTGTTGAGTTTTTTTTTATTTTATTTTTTAGGTTTAGATTTTATTTTTTATTTTTAGATTTATCTTTATGTTTTTATTTAAATTTTTTTTTAGGTTTAGGTTTTAGGTTTATTTTTAGGTTAAATTTTTTAGTTTAGATTGAGGCTTATTTTTAGTTCATTTTATTTTATTTAGTCTTGGTTTAGCTATAAGTTTAGGTTTAGGTTTTATATATTTTAGTTTATATTTATGTTTATTTTATTTTTTATTTTAGGTTTAGGTTTTACTTTTTATTTTTTTTTTAGGTTTATTTTTTAAGTTTAGATTTTTATTTAGTTTTGATTTTATGTTAATTTATGTTTAATTTATTTTTATTTTACATTTAGTTTTTATTTTATTAAGGTTTTTTATTGTTAGGTTTATTTTATTTTTTTAGTTTAGTTTAGTTGTTCTTTATTTTATTTTTGTTTATTTTCATCTTTATTTTAGCATATTTTTAGGCTTAGATTTATGTTTAGTTTTAGTTTATTTATTTTATTTTATTTTTTATCTTATTTAGTAGGTTTAGGGTCTTAAGGTTTGGGTCAGTTTATGGCCTGGTTGTAGGGTTTTTGGGTTTTTACATTTAGGGTTACAGAGTTTAGGGTAGGGCTCAGCCCTGGTTTTAGGGCTCATTAGGGTCCAGTGGCTCATGAGTTTTGGTCTGAGCCTGTAGGTTTTGGCTATGGTGGCTCAGGGTCATATAGGCCCAGTGGGTTTGTGGTAGGGTAGGGTATGGTCTGGGCCTTGTCAGGGTTTAGTTTAGGTCATTTTTAAACCAAACCCAGAGCTCAGCCTTTTATTTTAGGCTAGGGCCCAGGGTAGGTCAGATCAGTGGTCAGCAGATCAGCCTTAGTGCGTGGCCCATGATGGCTGGGGTCCCATCTGGGCCTGTGGTTTAGAGTTTAGGGCCAGGTTTAGGGCCTGTGGCCCAGGTCAGCAGGCTCAGCCTTGTGGGCCAGGTCAGGCTCAGGGCTCAGGGAGAACTCAGGGTCTGGTTTGCTCAGCTCAGGTTGTGCCTGTAGCTCAGAGCTCAGTGAACATGGTTTATCATTTGTGATTTAGTGGAGTTAGGCCCAGGATAGGTTTGTGGGTCAGGCTCAGTGGCCTGTGGAGGGGTTTTTATATGGTCACTTGGCTTACACTTTGGGCCTTTTTGGCCTCAGGTTTAGGGTTTATGATTTATAGTGAGCCTAGGCCAGTCTAGTCAGGGATGGTGATCAGGGCTCAGGGTTAGGTTAGGGTAGGGTCAGGGTCAGGGTTATTGCATTTTAGGATTTAGGATCCAGGATTGTTAGGGTTATTTTAGCCTAGTTTTTTTAAAAAAAGAAAAAATTAAGCAAACTAGGTTTAGTTTATTTATTTTTCATTTTATTATTATTTTATTTTAAATTCATTTTATTTAGTTTATTTTTTTAGGTTTATTTACATTAGGTTGTTTTTAGTTTATTTTTTTAGTTTAGGTTTAGGTTTATGATTACGCTTTACTTTTTAGTTGAGTTTTTTTATTTTATTTTTAGGTTTAGATTTTATTTTATTTTTAGATTTATCTTTATGTTTTATTTAAATTTCTTTTACTTTAGCTTTAGGTTTATTTTAGGTTATTTTTTTTAGTTTAGATTGAAGTTTATTTTAGTTTTAGTTTATTTTAGTAGGTTTAGGTTTTATATATTTTAGTTTAGATTTAGGTTTATTTTATTTTATTTTAGGTTTAGGTTTTAGTTTTTTATTTATTTTAGGTTTATTTTTAAAGTTCATTTTTTATTTAGTTTTGATTTTATTTTAATTTATGTTTAATTTATTTTTATTTTACATTTAGTTTTTTATTTTATTAAGGTTTTTATTTTAGGTTTATTTTATTTTTTAGTTTAGTTTAGGTTGTTCTTTTTATTTTTGTTTATTTCATCTTTTATCTTAGTATATTTTAGCTAGATTTATGTTTATTTAGGTTATGATTTATTTATTTTATTTATTTAGCTTTAGTTTAGTTTAGTTAGGGTGGTGGTGGGTGGGTAGGTTTGTGGGTCAGTGGTTTAGGGTTTAGGATCTGGGGTCAGAGCTCAGGGTCAGGGTAGTGTTGGCTTTAGGGTTTAGGGTCTGGCCCACTGGCCAGGGTTTGATTGGGTTGGGTCTGGTTTTATGGCTCAGTGGCCCAGGGTTTATGGTCAGTGGAGGTGGTGGTTTAGGGTTTATGGTTTTTTTGGTGGTCCAAGCCTTTAGTTTAGTTTATCTTTAAAAGCAAAACCAAAGAGTAGGTTTTATTTTATCTTTTAGGTAGTCAGATGTATTAGATAGCCTGAGTGCAAGTTTTACATAGTGGGTTGGGGTTTAGCCCAGTTTTAGCTCAGCTCAGGGTCAGTGGGGTTTAGGCCCAGTCAGGGCCCAGGGCCAGGGTAGGGCCCAGGGTAGAATCCCATTTGGGCTCAGTTTAGGTCCGTGTCCCAATAGGGTGGGTGAGATGGTAAGGGTTTAGGTAGGGCCCAGGTGGTTAGGATTTAGTTCACTACGAGTGTGGTAGGGTTTATGGTGGTTTAATATTTAAGGTTTAGGATTTTTTAATTAACCAAACCCAGAGTTTAGTTTATTTTTGGGTTTATGGTTTATTTCTTTTATTTTATTTAGGTTTTTTATTGTTTTAGTTTATTTTGTTTATCTTAGGTTTATTTATTTTATTTTTTTTATTTTAAGTTTAGGTTTAAGTTTATTTTAGTTGAGTTTTATTTTATTTTATCTTTAAGTTTGATTTTAGGTTTTTAGGGTTTAGGATTATGGTTTAGGGTTTAGGGTTTAAGGTTTTAGCTTTAGGGTTTAAGATTAAGGGTTTTCAAGGTTTATCGCTTTTTGGGGTTTTATTTTTTTCATTTTAATTTATTTTTTATTTTTTATTTTTAGAGTTTAGGGTTTATGGTTTAAGGTTGATATTTTAGTTTAGCTTTATTTTTAAATTAGTAAACCCAGTTTAGTTATTTGTATTTTAAGGTTTAGTTTTGGGGTTAGGTTTAGGTTTTATTTTATTTATTTTTTTTAAAACAATTAAGTAAACTGCAGGTTTATGTTTATTTATTTTATTTAGTTTACTCCTTATTTATTTTAATTTATTTTATTTTTTTATTTTTTATTTATGTTTATGTTTAATTTTATTTTAGTTTATTATTTATTTAGATTTATTTTATTTATAGGTTTTTTTTTAGTTTACTTTTATGTTTAGGTTTAAGTTTAGTTTATTTTTTAGTTAAGTTTATTTTATTTTATTTTTGGTTTAGGTTTTACTTTTTATTTTAGGTTTAGTTTGAGTTTTGATTTTATTTCTTAGGTTTAGGTTTTTTTAGGTTTATTTTAGGTTTTATTTTTAGTTTAGTTTAGGTTTACTTTTAATCCATTTAATTTTATTTAATTTAGGTTTATGTTTAGGTTTTATTTATTTGGTTTAATTTATTTTAGTTTAGGTTTTAGTTTTTTTTAGTTTATGGTTTGAGATTTATTTTTTTATTTTTTAGGTTTATTTTAAGTTTATTAGGTTTATGTTTTATTTAGCATTTATTTTATCATTTTAGGTTCATTTTGAGTTTATTTTAGTTTTATTTTACATTTAAGTTTTATTTTATTTTATTTTTAGGTTTATCTTAGTTTTAGTTTAGTTTAGCCATTATTTATTTATTTTATTTTGTTATTATTTTATTTTATTTTAGGTTTGGTTTAGTTTAGGTTTTTATTTTAATATTTTAATTTTTTTAGGTTTATGTTTTATCTTAATGTTTTATAGTTTTGGCTCAGGATGGGATGGATCTTTCATGGTTTATGGCCCAGGTTGGTTCTGGTGTGGCCTATGGCTCTGGCCCAGGTTTGGGTCCAGTTTGGCTCAGGATTTAGGGTTGTGGTAGGGATGTACAGGGCCTGGGGTTTAGGGTAGTTTAGGTTTAGGGCCTAGTGGCCTGTGGATTTGATAGGATCTGGGTATGCATTTTGGTATTTTAAAAAGCAAACCCAAGAGATTTAGGTTTAGTTTTAATTTATGCAGGTTTATTTTATATTTATTAGTTTATTTTATTTAGTTTAGTTTTATTTTAGTTTATTTTAGGTAGTTTAGGTTTATGTTTCTTTAAATTTAGTTTTTTTTAGATTTAGGTTTTATTTTTATTTTTTTTAGGTTTAGGTCTATTTTATTTTTTTTATTTAGGTTTTAGGTTTTATTTTAGGTTTTATTATGGTTTAGGTTTAAGATTAGCTTTATTTTTTATTTAATTTATTTAGTTTAGTATATTTTTTTTAGGGTTTAAATTTTCTTTTATTTATATTGTTTATTTTAGATTTAGTCCTTTATTTTATTTTATTTTATTTATTTTAAGTTTATTTTATTTTATTTAACATTTAGTTTATATTTTATTTTGATTTTATTTTAAGTTTATTTAATTTTTTTAGTTTTTTTTTAGGTTTATTTATTTATTTTAGTTTAATTTTATTTTTTTATTTTATCATATTTTTTTTTGTTCAGTTAGGTTTTTTAGTTTAGGTTTTATTTTATTTTATTTTATTTAGATTTAAGTTTATTTATATATTTTATTTTAGGTTATATTAGGTACAAGTTTTAGGTTTAGTTTTTTATGATTTTACTTGTGGATTTGTGGTCAGGGTTTGGCCTATGGTCTACTCAGGCTCAGGTTGGGTTGCAGGTCAGTTTTGTTTAGGGTTTAGGCTGTGGCTCAGTGGCCTAGGGTAGTGGTTTAGGTTTAGGTTTAGGCTCAGTGGCTCAGTTTAAGTTTAGAGTTGGTAGTTTAGGGTTTAGATTTGTGGTTTTATTTGTTTATTTTTATTTATTTATTTGTTTTTAAATTAAGTAAACTGGTATGTTTAAGTTTATTTAATTTATTTTTTTAGTTTATTTTATTTTTTATTTTGATTTATTATTATTTAAATTTTTATTTAGTTTAGTTTATTTATTTTTGGTTTATTTATTTTAGTTTAGGTTTTTTATTTTAGTTTTTTTTATTTCGGTTCTGGTATAGAATTATTTTTTAGTTTAGTTTTATTTTTTTTTTTTTTTTTAAGTTTCGATTTTATTTGTAATTTTTAGGTTTAGGTTTTTATTTTAATTTTTTAGGATTACGTTTTAGAATTTTATTTTATTTTTATTTTTAGCTTTAATTTTTTAATTTTTGTTTAGGTTTATCTTTAGTTAATTTTATTTAATTTAGTATAAGTTTAGTTTTATTTTAGTTTGGTTTTAGGTTTTATTTATTTTATTTTAGTTTATTTTAGTTTAGATTTAGGTTTATTTTATTTTGTTTATTTTATTTTCATTTTAGGTTTGGTTTTTATTTTTAATTTAGGGTTTGGGTTTTATTATTTATTTATTTTTAGGTTTTATTTTTAGGTTTAATTTTTATGTTTATATTTTTATTTACTTTTTATTTTATTTTATTTTTATTTTACATTTAGTTTTAATTTTATTTAGCTTTATTATTCTTAGGTTTATATTATTATTTTTTATTAGTTTAAGTTTTTATTTATTTTATTTTAATTTATTTTTTAATTTTTTATTTTATTTTATTTTTAGGTTTATGTTTTTATTTTAGTTTAGGTTTTATTTTTTATTTAGGTTTAGGTTTATTTTATTTTTCTTTTTTATTTTATTTAGCTTTAGGTTTTAGGTTTAGGTTTTTGTGGTCATTGTGGCCTAGGTCAGGGTTTGCCTGTGGGTTAAGGTTTAGGGTTTAGGGTCACGATGGTAGGGTTTAGGGTTTACAGTTTAGGGTTTAGAATTAACATAGGGTTTATGGTTAGTATAGGGTTTAGGGTTTAGGATTTTTAGGGTTTACGGTTTAGGGTTTAGGGTTTTAAGGTTTAAGGTTTAAGGTTTGTGGTTTAGGTCAGGGTTTAGCTTTAGTGTTTGGGGTGAGTTTAGCATTTAGGGTTTAAGGTTTTTAGGGTTTAGGGTTTATGTATTTGTAGGTTGAAGATTGGGGTTAGTTTTATTTTTGTTTTAGGGTTTAGGTTTAGGATTTATGGTTTAGGCTTTAGGGTTTATTTTAAAAAAATTAAGTAAACCAATGGTTTTAGATTTATTTAGTTAGTTTAGTTTATTTAATATTTATTTTAGTTCATTTTAATTTTATTTTTTATTTAGGTTTATTTAGATTATTTAGTTTATTTTATTTATTTTAGTTTACTTTATTTTTTTATTTTATTTAGTTAATTTATTATTTTTTATTTAATTTAGTTTATTTACTTTAGTTTTATTTATTTAGTTTAGGTTTTTTTATTTTAGTTTAGGTTATTTTATTTTATTTATTTTTAGGTTTATAGGATTTTGTTTATTTTTTTAGTTTAGTATTTTTTATTTTATTTTTAGGTTTAAGGTTTATTTTTATTTTATGTTTATGTTTAGGTTTTATTTTATTTTTTTAGGTTTTGGTTTTAGGTTTTATTTTAGGTTTATTTTTAGGTTTTATAGTTTAGGTTTAGGTTTATTTTAGTTTATTTTATTTTATTTAGGTTTAGGTTTAGTTTATTTTAGGTTTAGGTTTAGGTTTTATTTATTTTAGTTTAATTTATATTAATTTATATTTATTTTATTTTGTTTATTTTTGGTTTAGTTTTTTTTTAGTTTAGGGTTTATGTTTTATTTTTTATTTATTTTTATGTTTTTTTTTAGGTTTACGTTTTTATTTAGATTTTATTTTATTTAGGGTTTGGTGCTACCATCCTTCAAGATCTTTGATTGGGAACCCGTGATAACACATCACACATTAGAGCTTGCATAACAAAAGAACGACTTCTCTTCCCTTCGTTAGCTACCACCGTGTGTTGCATTTGATTGGTACGCCAAACAGCCCAATGGTTCGATGAAGACTCTGAAGTTGGAGCACCTCTTCACCAAGAGGTTTGTCAGCTCAAGAGAGAGTCATTATAGTGACCTTATTGTAGAGAAACAAACTCAATGAGTCCTTTGTTGATCACTTTCTCGTGGCACAACGCGGTGCATGAAATGGAACCACAAATGTCTGAATAACAACATGGCATTGAGATTCTTCTCAAGAATATCCATGCCCGGTCCTTCATGCTTAAGGGATTTACCATCAAAACATTCGAGAAATTAATCAACAAGGCGGCAAGCCAACAATTAGAAGTCAAATAGTTTCCTTTTCCCAACTAATCATCTAGGCCTAAGTGGCAGAAAGTGTGAGAAGAAGTTAGGGATAGTTGTGCTAGTGGACAGAGGGAAGGAGCTGACCAGAGTTCAGTATGAGAGTCTACGAGCTCAACAGCCTCCTTTGCCACCTCCTCTTCCACCACCTCAGCCATCATATTGGCCACCGCAGCCACCACAATGACCATTTCCACCACCTCAGTAGCGTTCCTAATAGTGATATTCATATCCATCGCTAGGTAACTACTTTCCACCTACTCTTGCCGATAGATTGAATAAGCCATATTCATTTAGGAAGGAGGTAGTTAAGAAAATCATTTGAATCTCTTAAAGAAACCTGATTTTTAGTTACCAGAGCCTAAGAGGTCGGAGGAACTGGGCAATGATCCTAGCTATTGCCCCTACCACTACATGTTAACCCATGTCTTAGAGGATTGTATCACTTTTAAGGACTAGCTTGAACGCAGTTATAAGTTGGGAGCCATAATTATCCCTAAGGAATATTAATTAGAACAACCATCCAGTTCTGTTAGAGTAATCCTTGGGGATACTTGCGATCTTCTTAAGACCAAAGAAGGTTAGAATATCTCCCTATCCCGAACCTCTAAGAAGATCATTTCTAAGATCAAGAAGCTTTCCTTGCAGGTGCATGAAGTAGCTCAAACCTCCAACACCAAGGAAGGTTTGCTAGTTACAAAGGACAACTCGGGGTGGGTAACAGCTCACCAACAGCTCACCATACTTTCCTAGGATAGTCCTGTAGCACTTCCACCATCTGAGTTTAGTACTCCCTCCACTGTTGTAGCTACCAACTCTTATGTTAGCTCCTCTTCTACTAGCAAAAGCATTGTATCTATGGATAGGAGCACTAAATCCCTTAATCTGCTTGCTTTACTTGATTTCAATTATGTACCTCCACCCAAAAAGAAATTAATGAAGAAAGCTGATTCTACTTATATATTGTCTACTTTTGATGCTCTTAATTTTATTCTTATTGAAATCTCTCGCCTAAATAAAAATAATAACTCTAGTTGTCGATCCTTTCCTTTCTCGATTTAGAGTGACTATCCTTCTAAATCAATCGTGTTCACCTCTTGAGATTGACTTGGAATCATTAATTAACTTACA